>VZTU01001197.1:211603-246124 GCA_013400835.1 Zapornia atra
AAGGTTCATTTAGCAGTGCGAAGCTATGAAAGATGTTATTTTATATAACCTTCCTCACAGAAAATGAATCTATTCCCTTTTTTAATGCCACAGGAGTTGCTGTTTGTGATACTTGGCTAAAGACTTCCTATTTTCAGACTCCATTGTCTGCTGCTTATGATTTTAACTCTTCAGGCTGAAATTCTCCATGCTGGCTCTCTGTCTCGAGCTTAATGTTTTTGTGAGAAAAGCTGCAGGTGAAGGTGAGTCAGCCATTTCTCAGAACCCAATTTGGAGAAAACATATTATTTTGACCCTGATTGAAAATGAAATAGCCTTCTCCCCAGCTCCTGATTTTAAAAAAAAAAAAAAAATCCCTTGTGCCACAAATTAGCCTAAACAACTTGGAGTGGCCCCACTTGGGGCCCTCCCCATCCCTGCCTATGGCCCAGGAGCTCCATCTCAGCTCATCTGGGGCTGTTGTTTCCCTCCTTGAGGGAGTGTGGTATGGCTGGGTCTGTGCTAGGCTGAGGACAGGCCTAGCACAAGCCCACTGCGCAAAGCAGGCATAGGTTCAAAAATATGCCAGGCTGCAAGGTCAAGCTCTCAAAGACCTATGAGATGCAGTTCTCAGCTTCTGTGAATATTAATTGTTTGGCTAGTAATCCTTTTCCACAGACCTCGCTTATCACATAGTTTTTCTTTTAGTATTTCTCTCTGATTGGGTCCATATGTGGCTGTGGGCCTGTGCTTAGCACACCCTACCCAAATAACAACAACAACAGCAGCAGCAGCAGCAACAACAACAACAAAATCAGTCCTGATTGATAATGGGTTCTGTAGATTTGGTGCAGTACATCTTAAAACAGGTATACAGAATACAGTCTTCGTATAAATACTGACCACTAGCTACCTCTCTGAGCAACATGCCCAGCATGACACAGAAATGATTTGGCATGTGGAAGTAGGCAGAAATGTTGTCCAGTCCTCTGGATAGGTCAATTAGTTTTTCCCAGACCTGTGGTTTTCTGACAAGACACCTGTTGAAACACTCTATAGCTAGTATCCCCAAATGTTGTCTGCGCGTTTCCTTTGAGAGCCTTTTGTCCAAAGTTGTCATCATCTTATTTATTTACCTAAAGACTTCTTAAGTTGGGGAACAGTTAATCTCTCGTTGTTCTGTAAGTACACGGCTTGTAAGCCTGGCCTTATTGTGGTTGTGTAAGAAAAAAAACCATAGATGAAAGAAAAAATGCGCAGTTCTAGTTTTCACACTAATTTTCCACATCTAATCTTACTGAAAGGTATCTCAAAGCATAGGTCTTGTTTGGGGTACTGTAATTTCAAATTTGTACTTTATGGTCAAGTTCTTCAAGCGATTTATATCCTGTGCTCTTGATTGCAGAGGGATCCCTGTGCATGCATATATATATACATATAAAGTGGAAGATGTATTTCATCCTTTGTTTGTAAACCATCAGTGTAGCATTTGGGCCCAAATACTCACTGGCTAGAGCTGTAAAAAGTAAACTTTAATTTTTCCTCTTCTGACTCTGGTACTTTTCCTTAGATGAGAAGTGATTTCTAAGAAGAGAAAATGCATTTAATCTATGACCCTCAAGTGTTAGGTAGTAAAAACTGATACCACATACATACATCCTTGTTGAGCTAAACTTGCATATTTCTTCATCTTCTATTGCTTTTTTCCTCCCCCTGCCCCATTCAGTAAGAATACTTTCAGTATTCTAATATAAATCATTGTATTGGCTGGATGAACAAGTAACACGGCGTTAATTAATGAATGAATTTTGCAGAGTGAAATTCGTACAGAAAATACATTCCTTTTGAACACTAAAACTCTTTGAGATCTGAGCTGTAAGAAACTCTGCATTTTTCACTTGAATGCTGTGTCCTATTACAGTTAGATAAAAACAGCGGTAGTGTCTGCTTCTTCACAGTATGTTTTCATAAGCGATAAAATTTATGTATTACTGGAAAATATTACAAGTAGGAAATTTATTGAGTTGTCCGTAGAATAAGCATACTGATCATAAACTCTGAGGCGTTTGACAATTATGTGTGAAATTAATGTAGTGGAACTCAGTGCAAGACCTTACTGAAGATTAAGGTGATAGTTATCTTAAATACAGTTGATTGCAGTCACTCTCATTTTCTCATGGATTTCTCCCACACATGCGCCAGCACAATGCACAGGTGGTCAGGCCAGGACGACTGGTGTGACACGTGAAGGGTAGGGGATACCAACTGCTGAGCCCTCATTACACCTCTGGGGTTCCAAAGGTGCACTGGTGAAGACAACTGCTTTTTCCACAGGTGTCTCATACATTTTCTGATTCAGCAGTTGCATCAATACTAAGCAGCTCAACATAGAATTTTAAAGATGAGGCATACCTTGTGGAGAAGCTGTATTGGAGCTGCCCTTCCTTTTCTTTTATGACTATGAAGCCTTCAGTTAAAGGGTATCTGCAGCTTGGCTGCAGCAGTAACCATCTGTAACAAATATGGAGGAAAAAGTGGATTGTGTGCATGGTTAATTTGGGGAATATGCCTGCTTCAATCAAGACATGCATATATGTTCATGCATACTCATGGTCTGGTACCTTTAAGAATACAAAGTTAGTGTTCCCAATGTGTCAGGTATCCAGATCATACCTCCTCATTTACTCAGTGTAAAACTGGTCCCTTATTCAGTATCTTGACAACCTGACAAGGGTGATGGGAAAAGAGTAATAGGTAACTAAACATGGAAAACTGCAGTATGTAGTATGGGTGTGTGGACTAGTTCTTGGATCTCCCACCAAATCCTCACTTCTATTTGCTTCAGGCAATAGGTATGCATTCTGCATTGCTCCAGAGCAAACCAAGTGAACAAGCAAGTAGGGCAGCTGCCCCAACACATTTGCAAGCTAACCTTAGTTTTAGGCTGTTCTCTTCAAAAGCTAATGTTTGCAAAGTGCTGTAATCCACTTGGACGAGATGTGGATGCACTGTAGAACAGAAAATATCAATATTATTGATTTGAAGTAATAAAGTATCTTTTTGCAGTCCTGCTCTTACAAGAGACATTCCTGAGGGACTGGATGACAGGGCCCTTATTAAACTGGCAGCATGCATTTTGAGATGTGAAATTACATATTTGATTCTAGCATTTGTATAAAGAAAGCAAAAAATCTCTGAGAGGTCCTCAGAGATGGAAGAGGAAGGGGGAGGTCACTGGTATTATTACAGAGGGACCATTCCTATTAAATGAAATAAAAAAGGATTGAAGTTATCATTGCAGTTCTGTCTGACATGAGCTTCCTTTAGAGAAAATGATGTGGCTTGACACAATGTAACCTGACATAATGCGATGTGATGTTATAAATGAGAGGTACCATGGGTACTTGTAATGTATAATTTGGCACGCTACCTGTGTTATGCATGAGCGGGCAGGCAGCGTACTGTGGTTCATGGAGGACCCAAATTGCTTTCAAATGACAAGCTTACCAGGTCATGATGCACAAAAGCAAGCTAGCAGTCATTTGATGGTTCAGTCATACACCAAACAACTGTAGGCACACACAGACAACCTTTTCTTTCGAGTTTTGGGCACAGGTGCTGAACTAAGGACTAATAAAATACAAGTTGTCATGTGAAAAAGATCTCTGCTACTATTACAGAGATAGAAATAGAGCAGCGTGGCTTTTGTTTTGTGCCATGAGCTTGGAGAGTGCCAGGCTGGTCTGAGCAGTCCAACGCTGCTCAGATAGCTGGGTTATGATGAAGTATGGATTAACTTTGAATCTGTGAGCCCAAGTCCTCATGCTCTCATGGTTCCAGCAGTCTCTAGTTCATGTTGTTGAAAGTTCATGAATTTTCCAAACATTGCCTTTTGACCAGGGAGAGAATGGGAGCAGTGTACCAATACGTGCTTTTATTGCCAGCATCAGCACTCCTGAGAAGAGAAAGAGTTCTTTATTATTTTAAAAATGAGCACAAAGTATCAGGGGGAGAGAGAAAAAAAATAATCTATGGATCCCTTCTTGCTCAGCTGAATCAGAGACAAGGAATATCCAATATTCTCTTTAGCATATAATGAATGTTTTTCTATCTTAAAATAGGATTATTTTTGATAATGACTCTGTAAACTTACCAACCAAGCACCAAATCATTTAATGCTTTCTCTAAAAGCAATGAGTGTTGCTGATGTAATGTGGAAAACATGTTTTTGACTAATGAGCAGGAAACCTGTGGTTGTAAGAAGGGGAAGAGGGAAATGTGTTACAAGATGAAGCGGACAGGGGATCATCACCTGTAAGGTGCATGAAGGATTTCTTCTGTAGTATTCCTCACTGATAGGGCTCCAAACTGGTCCAGTTCTGGGACTAATGGTTGCTTGGCTAGCTTTATTTAAAACTGAATAGGCGGACATTTATTCCATTTAAAACCAGAATAACAATGGGTTGTGATCATCTAATTAGTAGAAAAATCTGAAACTATTGAAATTTGCTTGCATTCTCAGTGTACTTACGTAGACCATCTGGGACCATCTGGGTTTAATGGCTCCAATTTGGGAATGGCCCGGGTAATCACTCCATCTCTGTCCAGTTCTCCATGGTACCCTAAATTTTGGGCATAGTGCTGGAGGAAGAAAAATACTGTTTGTCATATGTTACAGCATTAAGTCAAATGGGCCCTTAACAAAAATGAACCAAGGTGCAAAGACGCTTGCTCTGCATTAGGCATTTTGGGTTGTAAATGTTGCTGGATTTTAGCAGACCGTGAGCAAAGTCTTTTTGGGACCTCCTGCAGTTCTAGCAGTATGGGACAGAGTAGTATCCACAAGGTTAATTAACACAGACAGGAGTTTGGGGGACCATGCATACTTGTGATGTCTGCACTATCAATCAAAAACTGGTTAGCATCCAGACATCCAAGTGGCCCTGTTGTAAAGTGTTTCCATTGTACCTTTATCAGTCTTCCTCTAACAGCAGGTGCAAACCAGTGTGGCAAGTGTGTGGTGTCTTTTGCAGTCTTCATCCCCTTTGGGGATCATTCTGTGATGAATGACACAGGAGAAATCCCCAGGTTTGCACACCTGGATTTCTTTCCTAGATGCTGTGAAGGAGAATGAGGTGAACCTTTTGACTTTTATCTTAGTACCTGGTCAGAACGAAGTAGGGCATTACCACCAGCCCCACACTGGCAGCCGAGACCCACGTTGTAGATGTAGTCATAGAGGGATTTCTGCATTGGCCACATTCTTTGCATTACTGAATTTTTCTTTAGCTCATCTAGACCACAAGGACCTCTGATTAATTTGCTGTGCCAGTATCCATGCAGGGTTCCTATGCTGGGTTACATAAGAGCTAATTATTATTCTTACACCAAGTACAAAAGTGATTTTTTTTCGCTGCCTTTGTGCAAAGCATTCCAGAAAAAAAATCCACAAATATCTCCCTCTGCTTGCCTTTCCACAAACATGTCTGGATTCTATAAATGTAACTTGATTCACATGCACGTTTTTTCTGATTCTCTGGAGAAAAATGCATTGTTTTAAAAGTTGTAATTATGAAGCTGCGTTATTAAATAAAACAATAATTATTTCAATACAAATATTTCCCAAGCCAACAAGCAAAAAAGAAATTAAAATGTTCTTTTTCTCCCTGCCTTGTCCAGTGCTGAGTGACTGGATTCCTGCCCATCCTGCAATGATATGCATTCATCACACATACCACAGCAGAGCCTTCTCAGCAGGCAGAGATATGGCAAACCAGAAACAATCTGTGACCAAATTACTGATGGGTGCAAACTGTCACAGTTCTGTGGATTTAGTGGCTGATTTCAATGCCCGCAGTTTTTTTGGCCCTGGGTTCATGAAAGAAATTGGGTCTGACAGATAATTTTCAACTTCCTTCTTCCTCTCAACCCTGTTTTTTAGCTCTAGAGAGACTGGAGATGAGGTGTATTTCATGTCTGAAGCAAATGATGTAAGCTCTGTTTTCTAACTCAGCTATTGCTTAGACTACACTTGGCATAGCACCTTCCATTGTTTCCACTTTGATCCAGGCTCTTTCTTGCTTCTGATGCTGTTAACCCTTGGCAAAACTAGAAACAAGTAGGATATAGTGTGCTTGCCCAGCTGGCTGCTGTGTTGTAGAGCTGCTGCTGCATGGGAGAGGCCACACGTACAGGCATGGCTCCTGCAGAGCTGAGCGCTTTGCCAAGGAGACATCAGAGGGTCTGGACAGAGGTTGGCCACAGCACGTAGAAAAAAATCATGGCAGAATCGGAAGAAAAGCTTTTGTTTTGAAACAGAAAGCCTAGTTGTGTGCCAGAGTGGACTCCATTAGCTCCCATGGAGGAGGAAAAGCAGATAAAGTGCAGGTGTATTTTGGAGGATCTCCCCCCCCCATCAAATCCACAAAGACAGAAACCCACTAGAAGTCAAACAACAACAAAAAACAACCCAAAGTACTTTCCCTAAGCTTGGCGATACTTGTTGAACATTTGTATATACTAAGGAGAGCTCTGGTTCATCTCTTTGTGTGTCTCTTTAAGACTTTCCAGCTGCTGCTCTCGAATTAAAGATATACATTTGTGTGATGGTGGCTTGCTTTTTTTTTAAGACTTAACTTTAAATTTACTAAATTTTTATCTATTGGTACTCCTGGCCCAAGAAAGCTGCCTGGGAACATGGGAAGTACATCTTTTCAACCAGCACCAGGACCTAGTGTAGTCTAGATAGGGCTGGGTACCTGTGGTCCTGCTCAGACCAAGTGGGCTGGGATCCTGCCTCTGCTTCCATAGAAACTGCTCTTTCTCCAAAGCTAAGACAAAGATCCTCAACAAAATTAGTCTGACAAAGGGTAAATGCAATCAGTACTGGAGCTGTGGGGAGACAGACAAGCATCACTTGTGAAATAAGATCAAAACCAGCAAGCGGTTTGTGTGAGGAGAAAAGATACATCTCATAGAAATGTTAAAATTATTAATTTTGTAAAGCTGAATTGCTTCATTTCCCTGTTAGCATTTTAGGGTTGTTCTTTTCTTTAAGTCCTTCTGAACTTTGTGTTCCAAAATAGCTTTTAGCTTTTAAAAAACTTGACCTAAGTAACACGTAGAGAAAATCCATAAGGGAAATGGTCATATAACCCCCAAATAAACCAAACATTTCACACCTATTGTAACTTTTCACTTTGACTGCAAATGGATGCCTTCCATTTTACTCAATATCCTTTCCCATGCCTTACTGTATACTCCTCCTGTAAATGATACATATCAAAACTGAAACAATATTGTTTTCTGCATACTTACTCTTTGGCCAAATCATTCTTGCTCAGCCATACTCCATGATGTCTACTCTGCTGCTGTTCCTGTGGAGGATGTAGTAGCCTGCTACTGGTGCAGGCAGTGCTGCCTTCTGAGGACACAAGCTCTGTTGAATACCATGCTTCCATCCTTTTCCTTCACTGCAGGAAAACTCAGAACTCCTGAATTAAATTTCCCAAGCTCTTTTACTGTCTGTTTCTCATGTAAGGGTAAACATAAAAGAAGATTGAGTAGATGGTTTTGAGTAATCTTGGAGGGCAGAAAATTCTGGTTTTATTCCTTTGACTATTGAGGGGAGGAGAATATGGATTTTAAGTCTCTGAAGTTTAAAAAAAAATACTTAGATGAAATCTTTTTCAAAAGTGGAGAGGTTCTTTTAAAAAGAAAATACAAAGAGAATGCTTTCTCATTTTAATTTCTGCTACAGTCTCTTGTATGTGACCTTGACAGAAAATAATCTGATTTTCCAGGGACATGAGTTTGGTTAGATTTCCACTTGTTTGCCACGATGGCAAACCATAGAACCATAATCATCTGGAATTGAAAGCTACCTGAAAAGGCTGGCTTTTGAGTTGTATACCAGAACCAATACAGCACTTGCCTCCCTCAGAAAACTACCATGTGGCCAGTGTGTTGAGCATTCTTCTTACTCTTACAGTGTAAAACATTAAGATTTGGAACAAGAGTTGACACAGAAAGTCATTATCCTACTCTGTGAAGGAGGTAGCAACTCCAGCAGGGAACCATGAAAGAGGAAAAAAAGCAGAGTACCAAAGTGAAAATTTCTACAATGTAATTTTTCTAAATGTTCATTTGATAACAGGTCCCTATGTTGACATTTTGCTAACAATAAATTCTAGAAGCTCTGAAACCAAGAGGGTTAAGGAAAGTTGAACTTCTGTCTGATGCTGTCCTTGACTTTGATACATTGTAGTAGAGAAATAATATTGTATTTTGCAGTCATGAAAGCTAATTGTGTATATTGCTCTTCAGAAAGATTAAAATACATCAGTGTAATTAAACCAGATCTTTTTTAAATGTTCAGGCTGATGTTATCTACTGTAACCAGTATATTCTGACAGAGAAGCAAAAGATGCTGACAGCTTATTCTTTGTCTTCCTGTTGCCTGTAAAGCTTCTTTGTTTCAGATGTTACTAGTGTGCACTTCTGTGGTGTTCCCAGCTGTACTCTGCAAAACACTGTACAGTCTAAAAGCTAAAAGATGTTCCCTGCTCTGAATACCTTTTTATATTTATATTGCTTGCAAACTACACCATTTTCTTCTTCTAGTGACATCAAAATGGAGACCAGGATTGAGCTCCTGTGGAAGTTGGAAGTCCTGAGCATGTACCATCAGTGGTCTGACAAGAAGTCAGGTAGGGAAGAAGGGCAGCAGAGGTTTAGCTGCTATTTAATGAACAGAGAAGCTTGGTCATATCTGCAGGGGTCAACTGCAGGGTAGGAGAAGGGAGGATTCTGCTGTACTGTAGCAATTGTGTTTTCTTCATGTGTGGGTGTAAAGGGCACAGGATTGAAAGAATTGAGAAATATTCAACTTACATTAAAAAAGCTCACAGCAAGGGTTTGTCTCAGTCAAGCCAGCTATAAAGTCAGAGTGCTTTTGGAAAAAAAAAATCCCCAAATGGTGTGAAAACATACTGAAAAAGCTCACATTAATGGAAGAGAACTTTTTTGTGGGTTTTTTCTCCCAGTGGAAATGAATATGCGTAACACACATTAATCCTTGCTTAATGGTGTAAAAAGAGATGCATAGTCTTTTCTATTAAGTATTCATGAACACCAGCATTGTAAAAAGGAAAAATGCTTGCTAGTGTATTTTGTATCTGATCAGAGGGCATCAACCCCACGAGAACTTGAGTACTGGCTGTCGTGATTGTTTCCTACTTGCTACTTCTCCTGAAGCAGAGCTGCTCTAACATGGGCTCTCCTAGTCCACTTTAGTGCAAAGACCTCTGGCTTGATTTAAAACAGTGCTGGATGGCACACGAGGAGCAATCGTGGTTAATTACTGAGGCAGCGCTGTAATGGATGTAGCCAACTGACAAATAGGCACATCAGCTGTTCCCAAAGTCCACACAGGACTATGTCCTGTTAATATTAATGACATCAACTCAAATAAATATATCGGTAGTCTTTCTACCTGGGACTTTCTGAACGTCTTCTAAAGGTGGATGTTGTATCTTCCAGTATTTTAAGGGAGATATAGAGAGGTTAAGTGAATTGCACAAGGTTATTTAAGGCTAGAAGCTAGGAAAAGAATTTAGTTATTTCACTAAATTTACTTCTTAGATAAAACTCTCTCATCTACCAAAAACTGATTTTTGCATAAAACATGAACCCAAGGAAAGGCATTATTATTTTTGTCTCAAAGTAATGTATTCATATTTAGTGAGGGGGAAATATCAAAATCTGTCTTTTCCTGCTATTTGACTGACAGGCTTCTGCTGTGCTTTTAAGAAGTTGTATAACATTGATGTTTGATAAACTAGTGTGTGCATGTGTGTGTGTGCATATACATATACATATATATGTACACATGGCTTTCTCTACATGCAGATTTTCTGCACATGGAGGTACTTGATAAATCGAACAATCGAAATGCTAAAATAATGATGGTTAAATAATGCTCTGGGGTCCCAACCACAGCCCAGGGAATGTAATGTAACAACATCAACTTTTTACAATAGGTATAGGTTATCATAACAGTTTGTTCTTTCTTAAATTTAATATTGTTGAGATAATGGCACCTTCTACATTGCATTGGAGGCTGTATTCTCATGATTTATATCACGAAACAACAAAGACAAAACCACATTGGTGACACTGGAAGAAACACAAAGAAGATGGAGGAAGTTTTTATCCTGAGTCTCTTACCACCCCAATAACATTTTTCTTAAAAGCCTGGATCCTTGAGATGTGTAATTGTGACAGCCTCAACTTTAAGAGCAGTAACAAAGGAGATTCTTCCCTCAAAGCTATGGAAAAAAAAATCAATAGTGCAAATACCAGTGAGTTAAAAGAATCAGGTGATAGATGAAAGGAATCTTATTTTTGCGTGGTAGAAGAATATGATTCATAATGCTGATACTGGGATCAGCACTGGAAGTACTTTGATGGGATGTGCTACTAATCCAGAAGAGGTTGTGGCAGGGTGAACAACATCTGTCCTGTAAGAAACAGCAACAACACTGAAGGTCCTGGGAGAAGCTATACTCCAAACATCAGTGGATGAGACCTGTAAATGAAAAGTCTTTCTTACATTATCATACTGGTTCACTGGTGATAAACCAAGATCCTGGCAGCTGGTATATCTAAATATTTCAAGAAAGAATACTTGGATTGATTTCACAATTTTCCTTTGCAGAAAGAGATGCTCTTGTACTCTTTGAGAGTACAGTATTTTCAGCTTGGCTTTTAATTTGTGATATGCATATGCACACAGAATTCCCAAGCCCTAGTGTCAGGGATTAAGCTGAGTCACCAGAGTATAGTCTCTATATCATAACTTTGGTTCAAGTAAACACTCAGACTCTTGAAATAAAGGTGACAGGAAGAGGAGAGCACAGTCTCCCTAGAAGTTAGCATCTGGCCAGGCATGGGAAAGGTGACTGTGAACTTTTTGCAGTCTGTTTCTTTCCACCATCTTACTGCCTGAAATGATGCACATACCTTTCTGTAGGGTCCTTCTAGAGCAGCGAGCCCATCTTGCCTCAGTGCCTGCTGGCTGGTGAGTGCTGCACCTGCCTTTCTTCAGGCTAGCCACAGGTTGGCTGGCAGTGGCCTAACGGCATCCGGTTGNCCCCCCAAGGTTATCGTTTCTTTCACAGGCAGCAGGAGAAAAGACAGAACAAGCTAAACTAGATTAAGGGATTTCCTCTTATTCCCAGCTCTTATTTTCATTTGTTCTTCTTGTTTCCCCCCCTGCAGTGCCCTGGAACTGCAGCTATGCTCTATCTTGCAGTTAACATTTTAAAGAGAAATACAGCAATGTGGGTCCTTTCTCCTGCTCTGAGGAGAAACTGAAAATGCAAGGTTATAGAAACTAGAGGGAAATTACTGTGTTAAGGGCTGTGGCTTATGGAGGAGTTTGCCTCATAGATAATAGGCACAGAGGATGCACAATGATGACTGAGGCAGGTATAGTCTCATTTTGAAGTGACCCAGAAAGACACCCAAATTACCATACCTCAGCCACCCTGTATAAAACCAGTATGCTGAAGAGTTGCTTGGGAGGGGTACAGCAGGAAAATACATGTAGGGAGGTACCTCTGTCTGTCTTTCTTTTAAAATGTGACAAATGTAGGGTAGATGCTGGTTGCTGTTGCCTGTACATAGAATTTAGGCATGCTTTCAGGATGTGAAAGATGTTCATATGGTTTTCTTCCCTGTATGCAAAAGCTGAAAGCTACCTGTGTTGCTGAGAATGACACTCTCCGGTTGTTTCCTTTCAACCCTTCAGGTTTTGGATTTGATTACTTTTTTTTTAGAGAAATGTTTCAATGAGAAAAGTTTCATGAGACCAAATAAAACAAAGGGAGGAGGTACCCTATGTCCTAGCAGGATATTTGACTGGAAATTCTGGTATTCTGCTCCCTCAAAAGATTAACTATTTTATTTCATGATCAGTTTGTAATGCAAGCTTGACTTTTCATGGTATAACACAGGTAATCAAGGGAGAGCAGAACAGAGTCTTTTGTTTATCCAAAGCTGCAATTTTCATGGAACATACCTGTTTTCCACCTAAATCTTGCTTTAGAATCATAAATCCTATTCTGACCCTGGCCCCAGATATTTTTATTTCTATACTAGAATGAGATACATTTGATAAGAAACTTTAATGTGTATGTAATGTTCTATGTGTACATAGAAAAATTAAAAAGCTGGATTTTAAGTCTTTTGAATGGGGAGAATACTTCTTCCCCATTCCCGGAGGCGGTGAAAAAGCAGTTTAGGATGCTGAGGTCTATGTGGAATTTTCTACACATACCTGAGCCCAGCTTGCTTGGAGGCAATGTCCATCTCTTGGGGCGATCAAAGGGGAAAGGAAAAGACCTCTATTTATCCTGCTGTCAAGTAGTAAAACACAAGTCAGCAGAAAATGCCTGTGGTCATCACCTGTGGAAGAAGTGGTCACTGAAACTGCTGCCATAACATGGTCCCCAAAGCACGTCTACATATCTAGTTTGAAGCTCATTCAACACATCTACATGGTCGCCAGTCTCTGTACACATTAGACTAAAACCTGAGTTGTAGGACTTGTCTTTCTAGATCATTCCTGTGCTTTGAGGAACCTTGTCCTGCGCATCCTTTTTCAGGCACCTAAATTTACATTTTGATTTGTGACAGAAAATGGTTAGTCCTTCTCTAAAAATATTAATTCCTTAGCTGCTTTTTTCCTCCTGCTTGTAATGTCTTTCTATTGGCCCCTGTAAAATCAAATTGTTAGCTGTATTCAGTAACAAGAGTATACAAGAAATCAGTAGCCAGGTTCTCCATGTTTTAAGCCCCAGCTGTGGCTAGATGTCAGGTTTCCAGCCTCCCAAGGGTACCTAATGAAACAGCAGCAAATTATTTTAAAATGCAAGGTGAGTCTGTTCTCTTTAAAGTGCCACATTAAAGAAAACACAAGGCAGGGTGAAGCACTACAAACAGGGGTCTTCCAGGGGGGAAATAAATACCAAACAAGAGGAACTGAAAAGACTTCAGTGTCTCATAGAGCTTAGCATTTTTCATCTACCTTCCCACGTCCATTAGGTGCAGCAATTAAAAAGTGGGCCATGAAACTGTTCAGACACAGAAAATTAAATAGGGCTTTGAAGACATCACTTTAAGTGTCTTTCAATTGCCTGTTATCGCTCACTAAAAATAAATAAATAAAATGAAGGTGACCATTTGCCACTTTGCTGACAAATAGTCTGAATGTTTCTAGTGTGTATGTGTGGGTGTTTGTTAGCTTTCCAGGACAAAGTCTTTCAGCTTCTGTGCACTTTCCCTGTGTATTTAACCCTTTGCCTGCTGTGTTGCCATGCATTCCCCAGACAACTGCATGTCAGGTTACTCTGTAACTTGATCTGCACAAACAGGGGCTGTTGGGGCTGCAGGGCACTGACAGAAGCCTCACATCTTGAACCAGCAGACCCACAGATCTAGCTACTGAACTCCTCCTTATCCTTTACTGTATTCATTCAGAGGGAAAAGGATTTGAGGGAGCCAGTGACACTATTTTCTTTCTGTAGCTGAAATGAAATCCTTGTGTTCTTCCTCTTTTTGTTCAACCTGGCTTCTCTGATGCTGGGCTGTGGGATCTGAAGAGCATTTGGACTGTGAAGCGTGTTTGTGTTCGCAGAGAAAGCCTTCCTTCTCAGGAGCTCATAACAGGCTTGGGCTTGATGAGCCTGTTCAGGCACTGAGCACTGCAGAGAGCCTCAATTGCTTAGCTGGAATAGCCTGGTACAATTTTACTGACTGTCTAGGTAGCATATAGCCAGGACCTCTCTCTGAGCCCAGTGTGAGCAAATACTTTGGTCCTTTATCCCCTAGCCCCACACTTACAAAGCTATAGATGGATTTTATTGACTCCAAGCTGCTTTATTACTTCTTGTCTCCAACCAGTTCCTATTTCTAATGCTCAGGCTGTGGCTGATGGGAGTATACCCCCCATTCACCTGGGTCTAAATTAACTGGCCTCATTTAAAATCCCTACAGGTGGGGGTAAGCTGTTGGCTGAATGAAGTGGGGATGTGTAAGGGTGTAGTGTCCTGCCACACAGGTCTCTGGGAGCAGGGCACGGAGAAAGTTTGTTCACCCTCAGCACTGATACTGCAGCACACTGTCTAGCTTTATGGCTCTCCTTTGGAAACCTGCTGCCTAAATGGTAACTGAGCTGCCTTTTGAATTCTCTACAAAACTTTCTAAAGCAACCTGTTTGTGCTGTGGGCCTGCAGAGATCGCTCGTAAACTGGGGTAGGGAGAAAGGAAAGGAGTTAATTTCACAGCGTTTTCTCCTGAGTGGTAACAACTGAATTAACTTCTGATATAAAAATGAACAAAGCAGTATGTTTATAGCTATAAGACTCCTGATGACAATGCCATCAAAACCATTTTCTCTTTTTTTCCTCTCCTCTGGATTTTTTGATACACCTGGTGTGAGCTGCTCTGAATCCAGGCTCATTTCAGCATGGGCTGGAATAATGTTACTGGGGGGAAAAAACAGAAGATGTTTGTGCTGATACACAACAAGCCTCATTTGTAGACTTGTTCCAAGTTACTTCCTCATTGCTTTCTATTGTTTGACTTTTGTTTCTTGTTTCTGTTGCTATTTCAAGTTTTTTTTTCTTTTTTTTTTTTTTGCCATGAGGACTCTGTCTTTGATCTTGTTTTGTTTGTTCTTGGTGTTTTTTGCAATCCAAGCAGAAGCAAATGGTATTTGGGAAACAGTAAGTTTGAACCTTTTGGTGATTGCTTATTGTTGCTAGAAATTCAGAACATACCTTTTTATTTTGTTGTTTTTAATTTGGAATACTGCTGATTCTTGTACAATCTGTGAGAAAGAACTAGACTTAAAAAGAAAAAAAAACCCTCAAGCTTTTTTTTATCTGTGAAGAAAACTACCATTTTCATTGAAAGACTCACTAAGGTGAAGCAGTTTCAGCTGGCAGTGCTGTTTAATAATTGTCACTGTTCTGCTCTTTATTCGGGGAGCCTAAAATGAGACCACTAAATCCAGATCTGCATCTTTCAGTGGTCTGGCCTGAGTTTTATTTGGGGGGATGCTATTGCAATGCTAAAGGCTTTTATTTCAGCTGTATTACAGAGCATTTATTTTTTTCTGACAGTGGTGCCATGAAGGAGGTTCCTAATATGGGTGTAGAAACTTACCAGTAGGCACCTATTTTCTAATATTAGACAGAACTGTATCTTTCTGAATGCATCTCTTATTTTCATGTTAGCTAAGAATACTTTGATGATTTCTTATTCCAATATTTTCTTTTCTGTAAAAGTTGTCAACAAACCTTAATATGCTTTGAAGGTAGCCTGGGACACCTAGTTTTGTTGGCATGCTCTATGAAACTGTATGTGTCTGGAAGTATGAAGTGGCCTGGGATCTCAGCAAAGCTACAGTTCCAGGCATGTATAGTCTTAACAGCGTATGATGGTGTTCTATTTATATGCTGTTGTGTTTGTTTGTGTATATATAATACATACTTTTAATATGTGTATATATAATGCATCTATTTTATGAGTAGGCTTCCATGGTAATGGGCATGTTCAAGAGAAATATGGACTGAAACTGTCCTGTAATGAAAAAACATAGCCTTAAAAGGACTAATGCCTTTTGGCAGCTGATAGGTTGAACTGCGTGTAATTTGGGGGATAAAATATATATTAAAAAAAAAAAAAGCTGTAAAAATGAAAGCCTTTATTGTTCCTGCAACCCCCTACCCTGATGATAAAACATTTGCATCTGTTGGATATTTGGTTTCTTACGCTGTGCTTGTTTTATTTATGAGGACTTCTGCTCTTGTATTTTTCTGGAAAGTTCAGCAATAAGAACTGTTTGTGGTGGGTTTTTTATATTGCAACAGACTGAAGGAAAAGGTTAGCATCATGCTTTTATTCCTTTAAGTAGTTGTCAGTGTGCCGTGCATTAAAGAGTAGGTAAAGGTGGCTCATAGTGAAATGAGGTTACAAATTATTTATCATTTTCCTTTTAACCACTTGATCTTTGACTTGTGTTTATTAAACCATATTAAACGTTAGCATTAAAATGTGTTATGAGATGCTATTTGCCATAGATAGACATCAGTCTTTTAGTTAAATGTAGACTTGCCACTGCAGCAAACAGATATAGTTGGTCTTACCTTTATTTTTTCAAAGTGAGAGAAAACACAGATGGGGAAGGGACAAGAATCCCACACAGCCCTAAACCTTAAGGACAGGTGACTAAAGTACTGCTTTCACCCTTTATTTAAGAAAGGACACTAATAAGGGTTGTGGCCAAAGGTATTAATATTCTTTGTAGGTCACTTAAAACAGCTCATTCAACAGCAAAGAAAAATCATCTTTTTGGAAACTGTTTCTTTACTATCTTGCTGACATACTGCATAGAAACATGATTTTTCTGTAGAGGAAATAATTCTTAAGGTAGGTGTTCACCTTTGCAGCAGCTAAGCTAGCTTCCCAGGTGAGCTTGTCATAAAACATTTAAATTCACAGTTAATTGGGAGTCAGAAAGCAGGGTGGAGGTTGCCTGTGCTATGTTCAGCATTGACAATACCAGCAGAGACTTCATGTTGTCAAAATGGATGGAAATAATGTTATCTCAGAGCTGGGGCTGGTGATGGCTCCTGGGCTTTGTCAAACCATGAAGGGGGTTGGTGTTCTGAAACAGGCTCAGCTGTGGCTTGGACCCTTGAAAGCAGCAGCTTGTTGGCATCATGGCCAAGTTGTGTGGAGCAAATGTGAAACTCCTTATGTGTGTTACCTAAAACTATTGTACCTTTCTGTGGAGAGCTTGCATATAATGTCATAGGTTGTTTTGAAAGAAAATGGCAAAGGTTTAATGCTAGATGTCTCGGGCTGACATTTCTTGTAAGTAAAACCTGACTGTCTCAGAAAGAAAAGTCAGACAAGGTGAGTCTCTTACGTGCACTTAAAGGTGTGAAACTGGGCAACTTGGAGGTCTCTGGAAGGTGATCTTTGTGGGTTGAAGGTTTGTGAGGAAGCTGGTGGAGCGAGAGCTAGAGACTGGAGATAACTGAGATTACTTTGTGCCGAGGCCACAGCAGGTGTGAGAAGGAGTAGTTTTTAATCCATGATTAACTCAATTGAGGCTGCAATTTGTTCCTGCTGGGGGGAACAGACCTTACTGTCTTTGTCTCCAGTGAAATACAAGAGCACTCCAGGGTTTTGACTACGACGGTCCGTTCTGGGCACTGTGTTAAACAACAGCCCCTTAGCCATGTTGGTATTAGCAATGGGATAGCTTGTCATAAGCTAGTATTTTTGGTCTGTTTTTCCACAGACCCCCTGTTGAGTGAAGTCAGATACAGAACAGTGAGCCAGCCAACACACAGTGTTAATACGCTGCTACAGAGCAGTCAAATCAATTTGTGTTTCTTCAAAGACATAGGAGATGTTATTCTTATACAAAGATGGTAAAAATCAGATTTTAATTTTTATCTCAGTGGTTCCATAATGTCTTTTTCTGGTCCCTCAAAAGCCTGAAGTTGACAAAATAGGTGTGACAGGAAAGTCTGCATCATCTGGATGACAAAATTACTACGGTTTGGGGCCTCTCTTAAGGCTATTTTATCTGCTTTTACTGGAAAGTCCAATCAAGATCAAGAGTGCATAAGGTTTGCTGTTGAGTAAGATGCAGTGCTGCTGCCTCCTGCGTTCTCCATGCAGTGTATAGGAATGCTTTTGTGATGAGCTACAGCTGGATCCCCTAGGCTCATCCGGCAGAGGAACCGTATTATCTGTTTGATATCGTGGGGTTTTTTTTAGACTTTATCGGTTCATATCTGACCACTGCTGGTGGAAAAGTTAAACAGAAGTTTGTTCACCAGATGAGGTTTCCTCTTGTTGTGGTGTTTATATCCGTGAAACCAATAGCTCATAGCTAGTTCCCCTTTCCTGGTAGGAAGGATATACTCACAGAGAAAGGTTTATAGTTTACCCTTATGGTGGCACAAGTCTCTTGAGTCAGACTAGTAACCTACAGGAAAACAGCACTGTAATTTGCTGGAAATCATGAGGTATCCATATAGGTGTGATTCAGTTGGTTCTAGCAGAGCTGGCCTTGAAACCAAATTTTTATTCACAATTTTTCATCCCCAAACAGTGACAGTTCTAAACTGGGGTAAAAAGCTCTCCACCTCACGTGGAACATGAGTTAAAATATCACAATATTTTGCTTATGAAAACTGGTTCTCCCCAGGATCCCTGGCTGCTCCTGTGTGAAGCTGATGGGGGTCGACAACTTTGCTGCTGTTAATCAGTAGGGGTTGCTAGTGAAACTAAAGGGATTACACTGGCTTTGTTCAGCTGTTTCAGGGGCTCCCCAAGTTCCCTGGTGAATGGGAGTCTGTTCTAGGAGTCATGGACTGGAGTCAGAAAGCTCGCATGGCTCTGAAACCTGCAAGTCCTTACATCCAGCTCCTTATTGCTGAGGAGCCAGGTAAATAAGTAGTTACAAACCAGGCAGATTTCCAGCCCTACCTTTGCCTGTGTTCTATCAAAAGAAAGTGTTTCTGTGAAATGTTAGCTTTTGACAAATTGCAGGTTTACAACGAAATTAAGATCAGTTAGAAAATATGTTGTACCTGGATTTTGCTTTTGCTTGCCTCTGACATGGTAACAGTCTGCTCTGAGTGAACGGGCAAACCACACAAGTTTGTCTCTGCCTGAGAAGCAATCCATAGCACCGTGCTTCCTACTCATTAGGCCTTATTAGAGTTTCATGCTATACCAACCAGAGAGACATGTAGCTCCTTGCTGCCTTGGAAAGCAGACAAATCTCTCCCTCTCTCTCTGCTGGGATATCAATGGCAAATGTTGTCAGTGAAGGTATGCCATCTCTCTCTTTGACTTAACCCGTGGTACCCTGTGCCTGTACAGCACCGTGTTTGAATGTGTTTGAGCACACAAGCAAGCGCAGATGCTTGTGACTTGCTGCATACATGGGAATGGGTATAACCATAACTGTGCTGTTTCCACAGGCTAAATATGTTGTGATTTAAATTTTAATTTTTATATTCCCTTTTCAGTTCTTTAAAAGGGGACTGTTTCAAAGTAAATGCTGCTGTTCACGTGCGTCTCTAAGCATTGGTAATCTACATCTGCATACCTAAATTCTATTTGAGCACTTTTGCAATCTGTGAGTGATCATTTCTTATTTAATCAGCTAGTTTGTGACAAGTAGCCTGGAAACAAAATATAATCCACTGGAATTTCCTTTATAGCAAATTCTCCCTAAAATAAAATGAGATGAGCAGTGAGAAAGAGTCTAAGTCCCTTCCCATCATCAACGTTTGTTATGCTTATTTTTTTTTAAATGCTTGCTTGTACGGAATTGTGTGAAGGTAAATAGCCAATTTTTGGTGACAGGTTTGTGGGTTCCTTTAAAAGCCCTACATTTCTAGTAATTCTAGAAATTTCATTCTACATTTCATTCAACTAACAGTGTGTTTTGTTTTCTGTCAGTGGTTATGTACCTCTGCATAGCTGTTCAAGGCTTTCATAGACCCAAGTTCTTCTGGGTATAAAGATTGATTATTTTAATCCATAATCTGTTTTATTTCTGTTCTTTGTCTTTATACAAAGTTTTCAGGAATTATTGCAGTTCTATACTTAAAGGGGAATAAAAAACCCAAACCCTAAACAGCCACACACACAAAAAATACACCCCAAAACAAAGCTCTAAGCAGCATATTCTTGGTAATTTTCCTGCAGATTTTCTGATTTTTTCAAACACTTTTTAATGCTGATCTATTGAAGTCAGAACTAAATGTCTATCTGAGAACTCTTGAATGTCTTGAGGAACATTGGAAGTGATCCCTCAGCAGCTGATCAACAAATTTGTAACTTTGTTCTGTTACCCAGAAAATGACCTAATCCACTCTCACATAGATTTGTCATTTCTCCAGAACTGACGAAAACAATGAAAAAGCTCATCTTTTTCTGAGATGGACGTTTTCTTTCTAATAAAGTTGAGAGTTTTCTATTAAAAACATGCCATCCTCCAACTGCACTAGAATATGTTCTGTGCAAGATGAAAGGAGGGCAGTTAAAAGACCATGTCAAGGACTGAAGTTAAGTTTGGCTTTTCTTTCTCTTTTTTTCTTTCGTTTTTCCTCTGGACAATAGTTCAGTAAGCAGAATTACCAGCTGGTTAAGCTTCAAGTTGTCAAATGAAACAACGGAGTCCACATCTTTAAAAATTGAAACCAGATTTTTTTGATGGGCAAACCTATGTCCTGTTGTCATTCCTGTAACAAATGGCAAAATCCAAATTTTGCTTTTTAGTCCTAGTCTCAGTGTTTCGTCATTGTCATGTCCTTGAAAACTCCACTTTCATTTGCAACAAGAAAAACTTTTGCAGCTGTTAGGCAACAATTCCAGAGACAAAGATTGCAAAAAAACCCCAAAGTAATTATCCCAAAACATTATTTTTCTACAAGATATTTGTGAGTTATTGAGCTCTTGGCTTTTGTGCCTTTGGTCACAGCAATTTCCTGATAGTGTTTAGTGGAATAAATGAATAGCCTGTCCTGAAGCCACTTCAGACAAGGTACGGTTTTTAATTGTTACCTAATTACCTTGATCATTTCTGCATTGTTAAGCAGAAATCAAATGTTAAGTAAGAATTTAAAGTATATGTTCCTTGGGCAATAATTTTGCTATTTTTAACAACAAAAGTTGAAGCCTCTTTCAATAAGCTGTAAACAAGGAAACCCCTTAGAGTATTAATTTGGAGTATCCCTGTACACTGAAGTCTCTGTAGCACTCTGCTGTGGATATAATTTTTCATAGCAAATTCATTCCATAGAACTAAGAGTACCTGTCAAATACACTGTGGTCTGTAACCTTATTTAGGGTTATATCATCTCTGAGTGTCCTAGTTTTTCCACCTGGAAGTGGTGGATAATAGAATCTGAGGTGTCATGGACTTCTGTGGTGGATTTCCATATGTGGAAATCACCTCTCTTTTTGTCTGCAAGATTTCTGTTGCACATAATGCATCATACTGTGCTGCTCATGTGTTATCCAGTGTGTGTCATTATTTCTTTTTGGGAAATCCTATGCCAAAAACTCATCTGGGTTTTATTTTGGGCATGACTGGTCAGCGCGGCTGTGTTTTTGCAACTGTCAAGCTGTTGACTCTCCTATATAACCTGATAGAGCTACTGTGGCAATTTCATACAAGATAAATCTGTCGATATGTGAGAGAGAATATCTGGCAATACCTTGTGAGAAAGGGAGAGGGGGAGGAAGAGACCTGTCACTAACCAGGCTTAGTAGTTTTTCTTTTTTATCACTTATTAAACACTGGGAAAAGCAGTCCTTGGGGAACTGACATCCTCTGGTCTTGGAGACGTTGACTAGGAAGTTTTGGCTTTGGTTCTGACACCAGTGGGTCATTTAAACAAAACCAAATTGATTTGCTTCTCTGTCCTTTCCCACTGATGTGGCTCTAAATGTAAGCTGTGCAGCTTGGAGGCTGAACGGTTTGCGTGGTGCTTAGCGCAACGGAGATCGGTGCTGGTAGGAGCTAGAGGGCTCCATATTACACATTAAAAATTTCATGGCAAACATTCCTGCCCAATTAGTGTTCTTAAGACAGATACATGGGTTAAAATATTGTTTATAGTAGCATGCTTTAGCAGGTGGGGGCTGGAAGGGGGGGTGTGTTACTTAATGAAGCTTTGTGACTGTCCCATTGCAATGAAGTGTCATTCAGTTAAATAGAAATCCATTTAGAAATTTCCAGTGGGCTCAAAATACAATTCTGACTTCACAAGTTCTAGCCAACACAGCTTGTACAAATACAGACCTTTGACACAAAAACAACTTGAAAAGTATTGAACTCCTTGAAGCTGGAGATTTCATTGTGTCAGTTACCCACTGTGTATATTGTGCTGAAAAAAAATCCAACACCTGGCATAGAAAGATTAAATCAACCTGGTTTTCCTCTTAGAACATTCTCCAATCAGGCTCTTATTCAGTGCACAACACTGCTGCTGACATTACTAAAGTTCATAATGACATATTTTTCTTGCTGCAACAGAATAAGTTGGATTGTTTTTTTAAAAAAATCAACTTGAACTATTTATGTACCTTAATAAGGTCTTGACAAGGATTTTATGATTCACAGCATTCAAATGATTTTTTTTTTCTTTTAGTGGTCTTGCTGATTGTGCAGGAATGGCTGGTAGCAGCACATTGGTTACTGGTTCAGGTTCTATGCTATTTTACTCGGTGTTGAACGGCTTAATTTAAGGGCGTAGTTTCTCTAAATTGGGTTTGCCTGTTCAACTCAACTGACATTAAATCTTTGTTTGGGAAATTGCTTCCTAAGGGATTTCCCTCCCCCCCCCCATTCCTTTTATGTGTATGATTCTGATCATTCCTGACTTATGAGAGGCAATCCTAGAAAAAGAAATGGCTTGGCTTAGCATTTGCAAAAATGGATCCTGGTGTACAGGTGCGGTACCACCAAGGGATAAATGTAATGAAGGAAAGCCTTGGAGTAAGGCAAGGGAGTTAAATGGATATTCACTGAAAAACAAAATTAGGGCTTTTCTTGGCTGTGGGAGCGAGTAAAAAACAAAACAAAACCAAAAACCCCACATTGTAATTACAGGTTGGTTAAAAAACCCACATAGTAATTCCAGGTTGTTTATTCAGCTCTGGCCTGTTAATTTCAAGGTCCTAGCTTTCTTGTTTGACGTTATCTGAGTAGTATATTTTTAGACTCATGACTACTGAATGACTCAAGTTCATGGCCCCATCTAACATTAAGATATAAGGCTTAGCCCCATTTTTGAAAATTAAGAGTCTAAAATTTATTAAAAATCAATTAAGACTTCATAACTCCTCTCTGAAAATAATTATAGATCTCTGGGATGGTTTTGGATATTATATCAGAATATTTATTCTGGGACACTTTGTGGACAGAAGGACGAGTATTCCAAAAGCAAAGTGTAGTGAAGAAAATCTGTAGCTTTTGATTGTATTATATATTGTTTTTCTCCAGCTGTCTAAGTACCTGGATTTCTTGAATTTACCTTTCATAAATATTGAAGAAACCATTTAACCATTAAATTTCAATCTTTCAGGTTTCTTAAGTCAAGGGTCAGGTTCAAGGAAAGAACAGTTGTAGTAGAGATTAAATGAATCAGAATGAAGTAAAATCAATAACTCGGCTATTGTTAAAATTTGAAGACAATGCTTCAAATACAGGTTTTCAAAGACAGGGGTCTCTGCCAAAAGAATTTCCTCCCTCTGTGGGGTAAACAGATGTTATTTCCCCAAGAAATAGGTATGTGTTGTTGAATGGCCAAACACAGAGGGACACTTCTCTCATAGGAAGTGCTTTAAGTATGATGTATTTTCTCAACTATGGGACCCTCTGTGAAGACCAAGGACTGCTATAAAGAGAAGGGATCCACCTGGCCAAGTGGAGGAAACCAATGTTTGCTGACAGTTTGGCTCTACCTAATAAGTAGAGTTTTAAACTAGGAATTACAGGAAAGGGGGATGTCGACCCACAAATGAGTGAAGACAGGGGAGACTATAATTCACAAAACAGGGATGAAGTCGACCCTCCTTGAGTACATGTACACTAATAAGGGAGAAATGAGAAGACAGCATGATGGAGGAAACTCTTATACCTTTACTGGGAATTTAGCACAACTGGGTACCTCTCTGAAGTGCTTGTACACTAACGTTTGCAGCATGGGGAACTGTCCATCTATGTTTGAAGGGCTACAATCTCAGTGGCATCAAAGAGACATGGTGAGATAGCTCACACAGCTGATGTATTGTCGTGGATGGATACAGGCTCTTAGGTAGGACAAGCCAGGACAGCAGAAAGAGGGAGTTGTTCCTTTATGTGGGATGGTAGCAGGAATGCATTGAGCTCTGCCTTGCTATGGATGATAAGCTATCTGAGAGCTTATGGATCAGAATTAGCAGGCAGACCGACTCACATGATATGGTGTTTGCTACAGACTACCTACCTGAACAGGAAGATGTAGATAAGGCTTTCAGGCATCTGGAAGAAGACTCGTGTTTACATCTTGTGGCCCTCTTGAGGATCACTAAACACCCTTATTTGTGCTGCAGGAGCAACACAGCAGGGCACAAGCAGTCCAGGAGGATTCTTTCTAGAGTGCATTGATAATAATGGTCTGACCCAGGTGACTGAGGAACCAATGAAGCTTCGAAGATGTTCAGTCGGATTAGGTACAAGCAAGAAAGAACTGGTTGGGAATGTGAAGGTTAGAAGTGACTTTGCCTTCCTCTCAGGATCCTGAAGTCCAGCATCTCAAGGTCACTGCAGCCAAATAGGATCACAGTCTTGGAATTCAGGAGAGCTGATTTTGGCCTGTTTAGGGACCTTCTTAAAATAATCTTACGGGATGTAGTCCTGGAGAGAAGGATCCTGGAGATTCCTGGATAATTTTCAGGAATCACCTGCTCCACGTTCAAGAATGTTCCATCCTGATCTTTAAGAAAACCAGCAAGGGTGGCAGGAGCCTCACGTGAATGAACAAGGAGCTCCTGACAGAACTCAACTATAAAAAGTAAGTTGGTTGACCCAAGAGGAATACAAAAGTATTGACTGTGCAAAAATGAGATCAGGAAAGCCAAAGCCTGCATGGAATTGTATCTGGCAAGTGGTATGAGAGGGAACAAGAAGGGTTTCTAGAGGTATGTCGGAAGCAAAGCAAAAGCTAGGGAGAATGTGGGCCTGGTACCGAATGGGGTGTCCTGATAACAAAGACTATGGAAAAGGCCAATGTACCTGATGCCTTTTTTGCCTTAGTCTTTAATGGGAAGATCTGCTCTTGGGAATCCCTGCCCCCTGAGACCCCAGGGGAAGCCTGGAGCAAGGAAAACTTACCATTGGTAAAAAGGGATCACGTTAGGGAACACTTAAACTGGACTTACACAAGTACATGAGATCTTAAAGGAATGCGCTCATGAGTGCTGAGGGATCTGGCCCGTGTAATTATGAGGCTACTCTTGATTGCATTTGCAAGGTTCCTGTGGACTCCCATCTTGGGAGGTTGGACCCGATGATCTCTTGAGGTCCCTTGCAACCCCTACGATTCTGATTCTGTGATCTTTAAGAAGGACAAGCAGGAAGATCCAGAAAACTACAGGCTGTCCACCCTCACCTTGGTCCTTGGGAAAGAGATAGAGGAAATTCTCCTGGAAGTAATTTCTAAACACACCAAGGAAAAGAAGATACAAGCTGGGTGGAGTGATGATGGGCAGATTACCCAGGGAGTGAGGCTGTGATATCCAACTCTTTGGAGTTACTCAAAATCCAGACACAGCCCTGAGCACCCTGCTGTCATTGACCTTTCCAAATGGAGAGGTTGGACTTAGATGATCTCCAGAGGTTTATTACTATCTTTACAGTTCTGTAATGCTGTGTTTTAAATAGTTAAATAGTTGGGGAAGTGGTCACTCCATGTATGTAGGATGATCTTAAGTCAGTGAACGTAATTATAGCTTAACTTGTTCACTTCAGAATTGAATGTTCTGAATTATATTCCTATTGAATCATGTGTGCTATCCTGCATAGAGAACTGATAACTTCACTTTTCTGTATAGATTCAGAAAAGCTTGACTTATCTCACTATATTTAACAGCTCTTGTACTTAATTTCTCAGCTCAAGAGTTGTCATCTTCTATAATGACTGCACTAAGAGTCTACATTTTTGGTTTCTTGAAATAATTCTGGAAGGTTGCCTTTCAGAAGATTTGCTGCTTTGGATTCCAACATCTTAATGCATTTTCTCCTATAAACCTAAAATAATATTTTGGGTTTTTTTTTTTCAGTATGTGTAAAGATAGCAGTAAATACTGATGCAGTACTTCTCATTCTCAAAGTGCTCTAAGTTTGTTGGATAACTAATATTCACAATTCTCTTAGGAGATTCATGTATTTAATTATCCTCATGCTTATAAGCTTTGGGAATATGAAACAGTGACACATGGGACAAAACAAGCCTCTGCTTTTTTGCATTGCTGCCCCAATATAAAAAATAATTTTTGTGCATGATGCATCAGAAAGTGTACAAGTAGAAAAGCAAATGACATTGAACTGAGTCAAGAGCTCTTCTAGGATCTAGCCTGGCCCCAAACAGGAAGCTTTTTTTTTCCCAGTCATAAACTTCCTTACTTTTATTCCATAACACCAAGGCTAATGAATTTTGTCTTTGAGAGGAGACAAACAGAACTTCATCCATCCATTTCTCAAAAGTTGTTGCAAGTTTTTCTTTATGCTCTGTTTTGTAAGCTTTGCTCATGAACACATTGCAGCAAGTAACAAAAGTGTAAACTAGAAGAACATTGTAAATAATAATTTCTAAGAAATTAGAGCCTGACATTTCAGTAGCATTTCTGTTTTGTGTCCATTTTCAATCAATCACTTCTTTCCAGAAAGAGGAAAAAGCAGGGTAAATAGCCCACACACTCCTCACCCCCCAACACCCTTGGGTTATTTTTGAAGGTTGATTAACTGTGCTAGAAAAATGAGGGAATAAACTATTACTCTTCCAGATATGCCATAAATTGAGGGCAACTGTGGTTGAACTACTTGACTCCTGCACAGCAGTAGAGTACTTAATCCTTTCATAAGCATCCTTATTAACAAATGGCAGGGCTTTGTATAGTGATGCTTGACTATTCACTCAGCCTTCTAATACAGGAAGGAAAGTATTTTGCAAGTGATAATACAAATACAGATTGAGTAGTTAAACCTACTCTGTTATTCCTGTGTGTCCCTTGGCTTGTTATCTTGTGTAGTGAAAGAAAACAGAAGTATTCAAATTTGTCTAGCTCCATCTCCCTAGATAATCTCTTGATTTGGCTATGGAGGAGATAACTGGCTGTTTTGTGGTCAGATATTTTCCACTTGTGAGGAGAAAGCAAATAAATCTTTCTGCAGCTTACACTTGCTGGCTTTGACCAAAGAAGTCCTGTAGCATGTGACCAAGCGTTCCCCCATCCTTCTCCAGCATTGTGTTGCTTTAGTGCTTCTGAGGCAGGGAACCGCTCTTGCACAGGAACCTAGGTGCCAAGATTTACTTATGAAAATATTCACTGATGCCATGGCAAATTCTATATATTGCTTAGGTGCTTTCATTTTGCTTCTTGAGTGAGACTTGGGCTGTGTTGGAAAGCCAGTGTTAGGGGGGAGAGAACATCGGAACTCTTCATGTCTTATTCATGTGAATAAGGCTGCATGTACACTAGGTCTGTACGTATGTGAATTGAACTCTTATCTTGAGGTTCATTATAAGTTTGTCATGTTTAAGGTAATGTTGAGTTCAAGACGGGGCTCCCATTTTAAAGCAGAACTGTCTCTTGTCTTGAGTCACAGGCAGGCTAAAGTCTTGTGAATAATATCCCCGTGCTCCAATTTATTTCTGCAGTCTTCAAGATGGTTTTAGGCACTCATTGCTATTAAAACAATAATCTGTTGCAAAGATTTAAATGGCAGTTTTACTTCGATGTTGTAGCTGTCTTTTCCTGTATAGATGAGTTGATTTGGTCCACCACAGTTGTGTGAATTGTAACTTCTGTTGTAAAATGATACCTTTAGAGGTATTCTAGTAAAACTTGCCAGGAAATCTTCTTTTTTTTTTTTTTCAGCCAAGGTGACAGTAAAGAAGAGGTAGAGCAGTCAATAGCCAAATCATTTACAACACACTTCTAGCCTTAAGCGGAGCACAAATTCGAACTGTTATCACCCACAACTAAGATAAGTGCTGCTGTTGACTGTTCAGTTTTGAGTCTGCTTTATGCTTCACGTGAAGACTTGTTCCCTATCAACCTGTTGCCTGATAGTTAGGATGCTCCCTTGAACACTGAGCTGCTTCTCAGTCAGGTAAAGCAGGGATTTCAGCATGGCTGGCCCAGACCTGAGGTAAGCATGCTAACCAGCAAGCAGGTAAACTCATCTGTTCCAAGAAGAGGAATGGGGTGGTGTTAGTTTTATCCTTCGTTATTTGTTTGTTTAAATACAAACCTGTTATCTTTGATAGACTTGACTTGATATGAATCCTGAGCAATGGGATTTTTTTTATCTGCCAGATGGAAAACCTGTTTTGTTACCAGGTCTGTTCCACTTTCTTTCAAGCAGAGGTAACTCACGAAGTGCATACAGGAATATCCTTGTTGAAGTGCTGCACACTTCCATTCCAGGGCTGAACAAAGTAATCAGCTGTGCTGATGATAGTTGTACCTGCTTGTTAGTACAGATATTGGTATGCAGAGGGAAGTTGCAGCTGGACATACTGATGCAAACTAGACCTCATCCTTCCTTTTTTATATGTCATTATCGGGAAATAAAGAGGGGGGTACAGTTCAATGGAACAGTAACAATAGAATATTTATAGTGGGGTTAAGTAAATAATGGTATAATGTTAATTTTTAAGTGATTGAATTGATGCTGTAGTCTGTTAAATAGAGGGTTGGGATTTTTTTGGGTGGTGGTGGGGGCTGGTGGTGTTAGATCTCATAAAAAGCCATCTTCCCACAATAACATGATAAACTCCCCCCCTCCCCAAAAAGCATCTCAAAGCTGAGTACTGCACCTGTCAAGGGTGTTCATAAATGTCAAAGGTAATACTGATTTTTAAAGCAGCTATCTCTTCACAGTAGTTATGAGATCCTTTAGCTTTAAATAAAATATTGATTCATGCAAAAGACAATATAACAGACTTTGACGTCCTAAAATATCCCCTCACACTTCATTTTCCTCCCTCTCTTCTCTCACCCTCCTTCATTGCCCTATCTGCAGTAAAATACCAAACTGCTATGTCTTGCCATTCTCTGTGGGCTACAATTCCTATTGAGACCTGTGTGTTCTGTGTAGCTCTGGTGCTCTTTAACCCAGCACTAATTGGAACTCACGATCAACCTCAGCTTTGGAACACTGAGGCTATTGAAAGTAAATTCTGAGCATGTTTTGCTTGGACAAGGAGGGACTTCAGCTGGTCTGAGAAACTCTGCAGACTAAGATGTAGCAAAGAGCTAAAGGCAGCAATGATCTAGTAATGTTTGTGCAAGTAAAATGCTTGCTATCTTAAATTCTTTTTGGCTTGAATGGGAAGCAAGTTGCATATGTTACCCTTTAGGATCTGACTTGGAGAGGTTCGGTTTTGAAAAATGCTGAGGGTAGATGTCTGCCTTGTTGTCCTGACTTGCACTGGGCACAATGAAGTCAGCACTGAGGATCTTCAGAAAGAAAAAAAATGAAAGTAGCGGAAGGAACTTACTGGGTTAGCCATACTACTACTGTACTAACAACTGTTATACATTTCATAAACAGAACTGTTTAAAATCAAATGTTTCTAGACTTCTTCCTCCTGTATGCAAGTGCTCTTCCTCTCCTGACCTTAAGAATTTCAGATAGAATGTGTCCATAGGCATTTATTGGCAAGCAAGGATACTCTGTAAGCAAAAAAGCAATGACAAGCTCTGGTGTTTACTGTTGAGATGCCTTCATTTTGCAAAGCTATAAAAGTAAGGCCTTCTGGTTTGTTTTTGTGATTGACTTCTTAATTGTTCTCCGTCAGGGCTTTTTTATTTTTTATTTAAATGGAAAAGCTGTATATAACCTTCAAGATAAGGTCCCACCAGGGCCAGATATGATGGCTTTTTAATTTTCTCCCTGATAACACCTCTTGCAACATGCCTTGTCTCTTACATATCTGTGTCATTCACCTTGTGAGCCAAGGAAAGAAAGACTGGGTTTGTCCCAGCCTCAGCAGGGCACTCTGTATGGTGCCGTGTGGGAAAAGTGCTATTTAAGATGGAGGAGAGCGTGGTTAGTGCAAACACTTTGTTGGGAGTGAGTGAAAGAGATAACAAGAAACTGTGTTGAAAGAAGCTGTAAGGCTGGAGGGAGGTTATTAGTGGAGCTCCTCAGAGACTGGTTTTGACATTGATCTTATTTATTATTTTCACTAATTAACAAAAAGTAGGATAAAAACATGAATGTGCTAATGAAATTTGCTAATGGCTTGAAGTTGGAACTACTTGAGGAGATCATCCTACAGGATTGACCTTGATTGAACAGTGATGAATTGGAGGTGGAAAGGAATTAGTATTAAAATCATGTGAAATAACATACCTGGAGGAAAAATAACAAGTATTCCTGGGACTCCTCATTCACTGGGGGAACATAAAGATTGACAAAGGCTCAACTCTAGAGTTTAGTTCAGGGGCTGGCTGTGCGTCTTGTTTAAAGCAGAGTGGTCTGATCCTCCTGCCACTGGAGGGAGACAAGGACCAACGAGAACAAACAAGTAGGAGTCAGATGATGTGCAAATTAATGTGTGAGACTTGGAAGCAAATCTGACTCTCGTGATGTGGAGGATATTGCCATGGATAGATTTGTGTTTCTTCAGTTGCATCGTGTTAAAATGGACACAATCCAAGGCAGTGAATGTCATGTGGAAAGGGAAGATGCATGTGGTGTGTGCTGAGCTGCTGTTTTATTCAGGGTACATGTGTTTCTCTGGTAGCCAGGAAAAGAAAAAACCAAAATCAAATAAAAAACAAGACAAACTACTTTCCTGATAAGTTGGTTTCGAATCAAAACAGTCCTGAAGCTGATGATGGAAGGGCTTCTTAGCTCTTCCTAGTCTGTGTTCCCTGGAAAACTCCAATTGGTTTCTTTTAAAAATGTTTTTCACTTAATTGTAGTGGAAATCTTCTGTATTCTCTGCTTTGTATTAATTATTCTGTATGACTGTTACAAAATGTTACTATAGCAGTTCAGGTAATAGACTAATTTCTCTTCACATCTTTTTAACAGAAGATAAAGAAACTACAGGCAAGCCAACAAGACTCCATTAAAGACAAGGCACATGTAGAGTCATGAATAGAGAGATGTTAACAATAACACCAAAATCGAAGGAGAGGAAGTATTCACAAAGAAAAGAAAATAATCACTTAATCCTATTATCTGCTCCAAACCAACAAAATTGCAATACTCCAATGCTCAAGAGCCAGGATATTAAACAGTGGCAAGACTGACAGACTGCAGCTGCAATGATTGCTTTCTAAATGTGGGGGGGTAAAAAAAACAGTTCAAGGAATAAGAACAGATCAGTCAGTTCCCTAATGTAGTGATTGCTCCCACTGTTCTTTCCCACACTATTCATCTGGAATCTGTAGTAAATGCTGTACAGTCAACACTGTCTCTAGCTAGCATCTACAATGCTTGGTCGCAGACACTGTGGTGTATGAATCTTGCAGTCTATTTTAAAAGGTAGGATTGGAGGAAATGGCTGCAAATCAGAAAGTTTCTATGCAGCTTGCAAAACCCCTTTTTCTCATTGGCAAGAACATTCCCTGACTGGAAGCTCTGCTCTTGCCTTTTTTTATTCTCATTTCTTCTTCAGTTCTTTGCCCTTATCGTGGCTGCTTTGGGTCAGTGTCCTCACTAAAAATAGATTTCTTCCCTTTGTTGCAAAGCTCATGAGGATTTGCTTATATGAACGCTTGCCTGTTTTGGTAGAAGTCTCAGTGGTGCTATAGCAATCACATCCACAGGATTTAGCACCTTTTGTTGCAATTTAGCTCTGGTGATGCTTATGCTAGTGTTTCACCTGAAGTCTGCAGTTATTTTACTCCCTCATGAATATGTTAATGAATTATTTCACACTCTTTCAGAAAAAAATCTTTGTGGTCACAGAGCCAACTTTGCATCTTGGGGTGGTATTTAAATAACTTCATGGAAAATGTATAAGTCTAGGTTAAAAAAAAATAGTGAATAAATTCAGTGTGGCACGAATCTGACATCTGCATTGCAAAAAAACCCAACCCTGTGCAAGTAAATTATGCATTATTTTTGTTATAAAAGTTCAGGAAATATACTTTCAAATGTGATTTTAATGACTACTTTCATGCTACTGTTTCTAAATAAGCTTTGTAGTTGGCAACTTACTACCTAAAAATCTAATATTCTAAATGTTTCCTTATTTCATCATGTAAGATCTATCTTTTATGATCGCTCTTGTATTCTAATTTTCCTCTGTCAATCAATTTGGTATTTCAGCCTATTGTTTTTGTTATACCCATAAAGACACAGGTGCATAATATTACTATAATTTTCTTCATGTCTTATCTCTTCTCTTTGCTTTGTGTATGGACCTCTCTGTAGTGATTATCTGTCATCCACCTTATTGTTTATGACATTTGAGTTATTTTTATTCTAGATAATTTCTGGACATGCTGTCAGAGTAATAAGTATTACATTGTTCCAAAGTTCATTAAATCAGTATCTTGTATAAAAATCGGAATGTATTAGTATTAAAGGTACTAAGAGTTGCAGGTATTTTTTTAGAGTTTCTGCTATTTTTATGAACTATTAGAAACCTCATTAAAAAACTTGACAATAAGAGCTATACAACCTACTTTCCAGATCAAAGTAGTTCAAAGAAATCTAGCTGTGAATATATATTTTAATTAATACTGTAATTTTTTTTCCAGTGCCTGCTCCAGTCATTAGGCATCTGTGAATTTGAAAAAGTTTTTTATTTTACAGTACTTGTAGCATGCTAGGGTAATTTATGCAAACAAATACTAATCCATTATTTGACTCAGGTGTACCTACTGCAGCTCTTAAGACCACTGAACTTTGGTATCGTGTAATCTGTACTAATACTCCTCTGGAGGAAAAAAAAAAGCAATGGTTATTTCCATTGATACTAGAGAAACTGAGAGCTGGGGGACCTTGTTCTGCAGAAATGCTGTGAGTTAACCAGTACCGACTCCTGGAAGAGGCGGCAGCTCCCAAGTTCCAGGCTAATGCTCTGACTCATCTTTGTTTTCACCCTCCGCATCCTAAATATGTCCTTGTCCTCTCCATATCAGCACCTTGATAATGTGATTTGGCTGATCTGTGTTACTTGAGCCATTGCTGAATGCGTAGTTGTTCTTGAACTCTGTGAAAACGCAGGATGGAGAAGGGGAGTCTCTTCCCTGGTATTCCAGATTTACTCACAGCCTCTAGTGGGTCTGCAGGTAATAAAAGAGAAAGTACTGTAATGGAGACAGTTGAAGAGAGCCGAAGCCTAAACGGTAATGTTTATTTTTAGAGGATGAAGTATTTTTCTGACACTTAAAGAACACTTTCTTTTAAAAACAACAGCAAAAACCTTCCCCCTTTCTGTGTATGAAATAATAACTTTCAAGTTCTAGCTGTAAAGTCGATGACGGGTATTCCAAAACATCAGTTACTCCTTTCTCTGTGTTCACTCAAGGGTGCAAAAGGTTTGCTACAGTGGGGTACAAAGGCACTCAACGGTTTCAAAACTTAAGAGAAATAATTTATACTATGCTTTCCCACAGTAATAGACTACGTTTGGGTCCCTAGAAGTCATTACTCCTAAGACTTGTACTTTGGATGCTGACACTAATGGAACACCAAGGGAAAAGAGCTCAGCATAGCCCAGGAGTTTGCTGTTGACTTGTGCCAGCCCTAGTTGGTTGCTTAGACAGACAAGACATGAGACTGGGGTTGTAACTTAAATGAGGGGCTACAACTGAGCCCTCCAGGGAACTAAAAATGTTCTTGTTTCATTTGTAAATGTAATGTGGTAAACATTCATTGGTGAATTGTTTGTGGTTTAAGCTCTTCCTGAAGATAGGCTTGGGCAGAAATTGTCACTGTAGCTTCATGATGTGAATCCTTCATGTATCTCATGAATAGCTTTCTGCTGAACTCTTTGTTTTGGGGTGCCTTCAGCACAAAAGTGTAGACCTTTCATAAAAACTACTCTGTGAAATTTCCCTTATATTAATGTTCAGTGTGAATCCTCCTCTTCAACATGGGCATTGTATTAAAGCATGTTAGCAAGGTGCATTCAGGTTAATCCTGATGAGCTGGTGTATTCTGAAATATAGCAGTCTCCTTTATATCAGATACCAAGTTGTCTTTCTCTCAATTCTAGCATAGGCAAGCCTTGAAGGGTTACAGACCTGAGCCCACAACCCTTGACTGCCTGTGGAATGAGAGTTCTTTGATTATGCTCAGCACGTATTAATTTTAAGGTTTTGCTTGAATGTAGATTCCAGGAATAAAATTATCACCTGGAGGTTAAATAAGACTAAATTTCCAAGTAAAATAAGTAGTGGTAGTCTTAGGCTGTGGTATGACTAGCTTTATATTTTGTTGCATTTTAAAAAATACCTGCATACAGGACTTGTTATGTGTAACTTTGTCTTGCTTTAGTATTACAGCACTCTAATTCTGTTGTGGTGGAGTTGAAATTTGCTACTGTGGAAGGGTCAAGAGAGATCTAGATGTTTTAGATCCTGATGAGCTCTACCAGGATGCTTATGTAGAGTCAGAGAAGAGCTCAGCCTGTCCACAGTCTGAAGGAACTAGTTGTGAGTTGGCCCTACTCAGATCATAGAGTCATAGAATGG
>VZTU01001198.1:0-63751 GCA_013400835.1 Zapornia atra
CCATGGGCTGCCAGGGGACACCCTCTCCATTATGGGTTTTCCCACAAGCTGCAGGGTCATCTTTCTCTCCAGTCTCCTTCTCCCCCCATCCATTTCCCTGGCCTTGGTGCCTGCACAGTTTCTTACATCTTCTCACTCCCTTCTCTGGTGGCAAAAAGAGTCTGCTAGCGTTTTGTTTTTTTTTTTTTTTTTCTTAAATGTGATTCCCAGAGACGCTGTGACCGTCGCTCATGGGCTCAGCCTTGGTCAGCAACGACTCCGGCCTTGAGCCAGCTGGTGTTTGCTCTGTCAAGCCTGCAGAGAGCTTCTGGCTGCTTCCTGCAGAATACACTTCTGCAGCCCCCCTTCTCCACCAGAATCCAGCCATGCAAAACTGCAAGAATAAAACAGTATTTCTCAGTAATATTGTGTGTAGTATTTGTCATACATCTATTTGAAACTTGATTCCTTGCAGAATTCTAATAATTGCACTTTCATAGGAAATATTAGTCAGCATGAGCTATTAAAAAGGAGGCATCAAAAGTTTATTATATTTACAATTTTGTAAGACCTAATGGAGATCTTTTTGCAGTCCTAGCCCCAAATTCATATTCATATTTATTGAGGCTGTAACTGGTTGCATGTGGAAAGCACTCATTTATGCGCACAGAAAAATTTGAATGAAAGTATAGCAATCCTCCTGTGAAATCAACCACTCTGAAACAAATTAAAATGTTTAGTGGGAGAGATTGTGATAATATCCTTGGTCCCCAAAAGGTGGTGATTTATATTGCTGGTTTACATAATAACAAGGACAACACATATGCCACTTCCTACAAAAAGGAGGCTAGTTTCTAGCAGATTAATTTTTCTGATACCCTTTGCTTATGTGTGTGTGAATACTTACATGGAGGTCAGCACATTATACTTAGAATGAAAACTATGTATTTTGCTTTGACTTGTTGGTTGTTAGTGTAGCTCACTTCTTATCATGTCTTTAGTTATGAAAACCAATGTTTGTCGGTTTGTTGTCAAAATGCAATTATTGGCAAAAGGAGCTGTAGTGTATATGTAGAATTCACAGTAAGCCTAATTAAAATTTTAACAGTCTAGTGCAATGTACATTTTTTTTAATTATTGCAGCTTCGATAATATTAATTACCAAAATTATGTAAATACTGGAGTGTTTAGAGAAATAAAGACATTACCATACAACTTCAATGATGGAAGAGTTCACAAAAATGTGGTCAGAGCCCAAAGCGGATAAGAACAGATTCTTAAGATTTAAGTTGACATGAAACAAAGGTTGATTAGCAGTTAGTCACAGTTGACCATATGAGGACATTCCCTGACCAAGGAATACCTTTAATAACCCTTTCTTGTAGTGAAAAGGGAGCCAGCCTTGGTATTGCAGAGTGCTATACTAAGTGGGAGATACTGTTTTATACTCTGTTTTTATCTGAAAAATGGGCACACTCTTTAGTTATAAATCTGTGAATAGCAATGATAAAACGATACTTAAATCTATAACTGACCCTACTGACTTTGGCTATGACTGAGTTAATTTTCTTCATAGTAGCTTGTACGATGCTAGGTTGCACTTGGAATGCATATTCTTTCTGAACATGAGAAAAAACTTCTTTACTCTGAAAGTAACAGAGCACTGGCACAAGCTTCCCAGAGTGGTTGTGGCCATCTCCTTCTCTGGAGAGATTCAAAACCCACCTGGTCACGATCCTGTGCAACCTGTTCTAGGTTATTCTGAAATCCAGAGGTTTGTTCCAACCCCTACCATTCTGTGATTCTGTCCTTAATCCCCAGCTCTGAGCAAGGGTGTGAGAGGGGGCAATTTTTGCCTTTTTATAGGTTTGCATGTTTTAACTAGTGTGTATTCAAATGTGCTCAGTGTTTGTCTGTAAACATCCATACTGAGATATGAATGTAAAAGTTACACATGAGAACTTGTCTGCTGTTCATAGCAAGAATTTTCCTTACTGTTACAAATCCCAACAATTATGTTTAAATGCCGCACAGTTCAGAGAAGCATATTCTTAAATATCACATAGTGCTAGGCAAAATATCCCTAAAATACATACTCATAAAAAGTCGTCATTTCTTTATGGAGTATTCCCACAACACTGAGAATTCAATCCAAGTCCCAGAGTTTGTCATTTTTTTGATGTAAGCGAAGCCATATTGAAGGCAGAGTAGCAAACATTTATATGCAAGTTAATAACAGTAGCAACAGTAATAATTTCCTCTTAAAGCAAGGCCATGCTCAATGTAAAAAAAAAATTGTGGTTCAGTTAGTATTAACACCAAAGGCAGCTAATTGCCCTTCTTGATGCAATAGATCTGAGAAAGTTTTTTTTTAGAATTACCTGTAGAGGACCAACAGTGCAGCCTAAGTAGTAAAATGGAGAACTTGTATACCTTTTTTGTTTAACCATTCAAGTCTGCACACAGTTCATATTTGTGAACATATAATTTTGTTTAAAAAGCAGAATATAATTCCCTATCTGAGCATTCACATGCCTCTCAATTCTTCTCTTACTAATGACATGAGACTATTAAGACTGCTGTAAGGCTGGAGGCTTTTGTTTAAGACAGAATGTCAAAACTGGCAATTCATTTGACTCCTTCTCTGAAAAGTGTTGTCTGACTGTCTTCAAATTACCCTTCAGGATTTCTTCTTCTTCATGGATCAGCAGTATCATAGAGAGTGACACCCTTTCTGAGCATTCATTTCTAATGGGTGAAGTCACCAAATCCTATGAGAAGCTAAATTTCAAGGCATTTTCTTTATTTAGTTCATTGCTTACACTTGCAATCTAACATACTGTAACATATTTCTTTGTTTCTTTTTCTTTAATTCATTTTCATAGAAAGGTAAACCAGCTGGAAAAATAATAAAAAAGAAATAAAAATAAGTCACTAAGTCCAAAACCATGTTCCTACTTTTACACAAAATCTATGCTATTACATCAGCCTGATTAAAGCCTTGCTAGGTCACTCATAATTCATTTGCATCACACTGTACTGGATTCTTGCTTGCTTATATTAATGACCTATAGCTCCACCATCTCCCTTTATGAGCTGCTCACCCTCTAAAAATATTCCTTTCACAGCTAGCCTGCATTACTCTCAGAGCAATCTATAAAAAAAAATACATTTCCAATTGCATCATTTATCTACTGCAGTAAATTTACGCAGTGCTTTCAAGGGAGACATAATCTTCCATCTTAGTTTCTTATAGGCTAGAGCTTGGTCTGCACTTACAAGGCTTTACTTCTATACCTATGTTGGCTAGTGCAATTTTTTTAACCATTACAGCTACAGTAATAAAAATCTTTGCATGGTAGTATTTATCCTAGTAAAACCATACTTGAAACACCATTTATCTAAACACACAAACTTGAACCCTTGGATGCTTAGCAGTTATCAAAATGAATGGACTAGGTGTCTAAATACTTTAGAAGGCAGGAGTTATATAGCAGTACATTTGCACTGACCAGTGTTCCTAAACATCAGGGAATTTTTCTGCTAAAGCTGAATCTCTGGTAACTTATGAGAAAAAGCCTCTTAAAACAGAAATCTAAGATCATAAAGGCCAGGTAGAAGAAAGTGTGCACTAACAAATAGAAGAAGTTGTAGAAAACTATTTGGCTTTCACTCTTGAATGACATATTTCCATTCGTTTTTCAAATATACTCTTTCTACTGCACTGAACTCAGTCTCCCTTGTCTATTTTTCCCCCACTTCCATTTGCCCATTACACTTCAGATGTTGTGTCAGCGCTCCTGTTTACTGAACTGGGGTTGCCTCATTCAGATTAATCCTGAACACTCAATCACCAGCTCACCTTCATTACTGGGACCTTAACATACCTGCTTAAATGTAGCAAAATCACACTGAAAGTCCATCCTGTAAAAGCAGCATTTGAGTTGTGAATTCTCAAAAAGTCAAAATCAAGACATTCAATCAGTTGTATGCCCATTTGCTTTTATGGCTGCAACTGTTGGCTGTTTACTTGCATGCCTATTGTTTGACATGTATATTACAATGTTTTGCACTGTCATTTATGAACAGGCCACTGCCATCCTGGGAGCTGATGAAAACAAATGCCAATGAAGGGGGTCAGGGAGCAGCATCTGCACTTCACTTTCTTACTGTGTTATGTCACTGATTCCTCAGAATGGATGTGGCAGGCTCTGCAAAGTGGCTATTTTCCACCTCTTAGAGCTGTATAGGATGGGATCAAGGATGTGGTGACTTTGCCAGCCCTGCAATAGTAATTTCAGGTTTAAAAGTACATTGCAGCACATGGACATTTGTAAAAATTCAGCTACTTCTCTAGAGCAGAAAAAAGTCAGAGGGGACATTATGGCTTAGGAAAATATCCTCCTCTCTCACTATCTCTTTGAGCATAAGCAGGAAAGACTCAAATTTTACTACGCTATATGTTAAATGACAGTTTATTGTCTTATCCTCTGATGTTTAAGTATCCAAGGGAAGCATGGCATCTCCCTTCGTATTTTGTGTGAAGCAGCTAGAAGTACTACAAAATAATAACAATAACAACAATAATAAATTATTTTCAGCAGTTGCACAAGAATAATTTGTTATTTTCTATTCTGTGTTGTATGGTATTCAGTCATATGCCACTATGTAGCATTATTCATCATATGTATATTTGATATTTAGAAGCTATTTTTCCCTCATCTGAGAAAAGTGTATTGCCACATTTGAAATTTAAAAGCTTTATTTTAGCAAAGATGCTATTTTGCATGCAGACGTGCTCCAGGAGGCATATTATATTCTTAAAACAGCAGCTGAGACTCACTTGTAGAAAGAACTGGGCAAACTGTTCACAGCGTATAGTTCATTTGGCATATATAATCATTTTCTTTTAGTGGTAAATTGTCTCTGAGCAGCGGTGGTTTTTTTTTCCATATTCAGAATTGCTCAACTAGATAGATTCACTCCCTGATCCTGAATTTGTGTCAGAAAATCTTTGAGCATCATTTTCCTTGCTCTATGATGTAATAACATGCCGGATCAGATGGCCTTGTTTCTTTTCTCTCAGTGCACAATCATATACAGTTTGACAAAATGGTTCAGCTAAATACGGAAGAAGAGATTGAGATTGACCACACTCACAGAATAACAGAATCAGAGAGTCATAGGATGTCTGAAGCTGGAAAAGACCTCCAGAGGTCATCTGGTCCAAACCCCCAACTCACACAGGACTACCTAGAACCACCTGTAAAGGTTGCAAAATGCTTGGCAATTTTTCAGCTCATAGGCTAGTTCAAGTAATTTTTTTCTTTACCTTAATATTCACTATTTTCAGTAAGATTTTCTGAATGAAAAGACCATTTTTTTTAACCACTACATAATAACAGAACAATGTATTTTGGTTAATGTTATATAAATTATACTTACAAGATTTCCACTGTGATTTAGTAAATGTGGGATTATTTGCAAATTTGTCTTTATACTTCCCAATTTAATTACCTCAAAGTCAGAGCAAAGGTTTCTGAATGTGGTTGCACAACTAAAGAAAACATAATGTCCTACAGATATATCTTTACAAAGCCCAGACTTGCATCTCTTTTTTGATTAATCATGGGAGATCTTAACATTTTACCTTCTGTAGTAGAGTTGTTCCCATTTCCCTTTTCCCTATGCTTTATAAAGAGGCATAAGATTATTCAGGCCTCAAAAAAAGGTTAATCTATGGGGATAAAAGCATTTACTAAATCACACTATTCCGTATTGAGCAGATTCAAAATGCATATAAAAAGAGGGGGGGAAAAAAAAGAAAATAAGACAGAAGTGGTATTAATTTTTACAATGTTATAATTTTCCAAGTCTTGAAAACATTCCCTCTCTTAAATATTCAAGTGGTGAAGGAAAGTTAACTCTTAGTGTTAACTCTTAGTCAGATAATCTTATAGCATTTGGGAGCCCACAGGGTACTTGGTCATTGGAAAGTTATAGATTAGAGGGTCAGTTTGATTGATCTGGTGTGCTTTCAGGACGTATTTTTAAATTAATAAAAGTGAAATGTCTTTGACATATATTTGCAATGAGGTTTTCCTATAGCAGCAGCTGGATTTCTGTGTGCTGGTTTCTCTGCTTTAATGGGTCTTTTTTATGTAGCTGACAGGTTGAGAAATGGGGATTTATTTCTCTAGTTTTTGTTTTGTCTTTCATATGCAGTTTATATAATTCTGGAAGAGACAGTATAGTGTTTGCATTGCTTCTATAATGATAAGAAGCTTTTCATTCTTACTTTCTGAGTTTCAGAAGAGGGCCCATTAACGAAAAATCAAAGAAGGTGGAAAAGGTCAGTCTTTCAAAATGTAAATGTAGGGGCAAACCTCATGCTGTTAGCCATCAGTCATATTGATTTCAAAAAGTGTTCAGTTGCAGTGTTGTGCTTTCATAAATTTGCCTGTGATGGACAGTTGAGATTGATTTAATGTAGTTATTCTCCACATACAAGGCAGAAAACAAGCATGTTTATTTGCACTTGATATAACAGGTTTTTTATATGAGCCGGTGCAACCATGCTGCCACCTTTAAGTTTTCTGCTTGCTGCCTTGGCAGACAAAAAAAAAAAAAAAAAAAAAAAAAACCTTAGGNCTAGGGTTTCATCTTTAAATTATCAAACATTAACAGCACAATCTCCAAGTCTCTAAGGAGGAAAACCTGATTAATTTCACACAGTATCTTTAATAAATAAAGCTTGCTAAGGGAGTGCAATTGTGTGTAAAGAGATATTTGTTATAAAGAGGAAACTTTCTATGACAGAACACTGCCTATCATATATATTACAATGCAATAAAATAGACTAAAATATATAATCAACATTTCAGCTTTTCACCCACACCCTTGATATTTCTTGATTTTGTCTTCGGATCAAGACATCAGTCAGAGGTTGTATAAAATACAGGAAAGTATTTTTAGCATAGCACTCTTGTATTTGCCCGAACTTTGTCTAAATCCTCAGTAGCAAAAACACCACATGACCATCAAGTGTAAATTTTTCTAACATTCTGCAACACTTCTCTGAAATTCAAAATAATAAACTGGCCCTGAAAAACGCACTACCATCATCCTTAGAAATATTTATTATTTAGATGGATTTTTTTTTTAAGTGTACATATTTTCTGCATTCTTTTGTGAGTTTGGAAGAGTTCTATAAAAGTAACACAACAGTATTTTCACATTGGGTGAAATACAGGTCTGGAAAAAAACCTTTTGTCTTTGAAAACGTAAACACTTGGGTTTCAGTCAATGTCTCAGAGGGTCCCTTTATGGCTAAAGGACAGAAACATGCACTATGATAGCAGAATTGATCTGACTTATTTTAGACTTTTACCTTAGGATAAGATGACTTTCAGACACTTCCAAAACATGAGGCAGCACACTTTCATCCAGTTATCTTCCAAGGTGGCTTAATCACCCTGTGCTGATGAGACTTCCTGAGGAGTTATCTTCTGTAAGTCTGTGTTAGTTGACATCCCCTTCCTTTTTCACATCTTCTGTTATATCTATGTGTTCTGAGAATTAAAACCTTTGATCCTGCATCAAATTCCTGTCCTTTCAAAAAGTAAATTCAATTTAATTATTCAGAGTTGTCTTTCAAATACATAAGTGCCAAAACATTTATGATAATTCGATCTTGACATACAAAAAAATAAATTACAGTGCCCCCTATAAGCATTGAATCTGACACATTCACTGGAGAAAATATCTATCTCTTAGATAATTATTTTTGGAGCAGTATCTATTAAGCCATGATTTTTGGGGGGAGAATATTGCATCACCAACAATTTCTGTTTTCAAAGGTACAATTTTTTTTCTTATTTCTTTTCAATTTTCTTAATGAAACTCAAGAAAAATCAAACTTTGTCCAACTCTTTAGCAGAAAAGTCATTAATGTTAGATTATAATCTAAAGCTTCTCTCTCACACTCTCAATTTTCTGCTAAAATCCACTTCATAGTTCAGGTGTACCAATCATAATCTCAACCAACACATATCAAAGTATATGTTACTTTTGGTTAATAATTTTTTCTGAGTTCTTAAGCATAAATATATGACTGTTGATGGAATCTACTGTTATTAACATTATCCTATTTAGCTGAGGCTCAAATGGAAAATAGAATTATTTTATTTTAGAGTAGACATTTAAAAAGGTTCAATTAAACCAAAACATTATTAAAAATCCCATGACGTGAATGGTGAAAAAAAAAATTTCCTTCATTTGGACACAATAGTTCAGACACTATTTCCTCTCTTTCTTCTGAAGAGTCCTTGAGTAGTAACCAGTGCTACCTGCAAGATAGTTATCAGGACCAGCCTCCTAACACCATGCTATTTTCTGTCAATGAGTGGTAGCAATCTGTTAGTGTCTAGAGTGGAAAGAGATCCCTGCTGAAAAATAAATAAGATTTCAAGACAAAAACACAACTGGAAGAAACACCTAGAGATTTTACTCAGCAAGAAAGTGCTGGCAAGAAATAACATCTTGTACTGCATTACCCATTCTAAATTTAAGATGTTTTATAGTGAAAAAAAATGCTTAAAAAAATATTTTTTGTTCCAAACCTGAATAAAAATGACAAATTAAAAGTAATTTATAATCATATTACATATTTTATTAGTTGTTGTGGTTTAACCTTGGTGGGCAGCTCAGCACCAGCCAGCCACTCACCTCACTCACTCTCCCCCAGTGGAACAGGAAGAGAGTCAGAAGGTTAAAAGTAAAAAAACCCAAACCCTCAAGATAAAGACCAAAAGCTCTGTGCCCAAACCAAGGAAAATAAGAACTTAATTCGATGCTTACCATCAGCAGGTAGGCATTCAGCCATTCCCAGGAAATCCAGACTCTAGCATACCCAACAGTTACTTGGGAAGGCAAACACTACCACTCCAAGAATCCTCAGCACCTTCATCTAATGAGCAAAATGTTATGTATTGTGGGATTTCACTTTGCTCAAGAAGGTTGGATGTCTCAGCCATGTGTTTCCCCAGCCTACCTGCTCCAGGGCAGCATAAAAAGCAGGAAGGATATTGATGTTGTGCAATAACTTGATTGCCCCTATGCTAACAACAATATATTCATCAGAAATCAAACCACAGCACCATAAAAACTAGAAAGAAATTCAACTATATCCGAGGCTAAGCTAGTAGATTATGTGGTTGTTTTCTTTTTCTATTTTTTTTTCTTTTTTTTTTTTTTTTAAATATGTGTTCTGGTAAAAATAGCACATGTAAAGATGTTTTAAACCTCCTCCCTCCCATAAAGAAAGAAAAGAAAAACAAATAAAATAAAATAAAATAAAATGCTATTTTCATTTTCAGTCTTAGAGACCTATCCCAGGCACTTACAAATTTCTGGTATTTTGTTGATTTCAATAGTCTTTGGACAGCTTGCTTGAATTACTTCTTAAAGTGGACTTCTGAAACCAAGCATCAGCCTCTTGTATACCTAATCAACAGAAAGAAAATATGGTAGTAGGAGTCCTGAAACACTTTCATTCATGATAAGATGAAACTTCCCTTTTTATTCCAATAGGATGTATATAGTTTTCAAAGCTAGTGGTGATGGAATGAACATTATCATGGAATGGAAATACTAAGGAAATAAACTGCCATTGCATATTACCCCTACTGAAAAATATTGTTAGAGACAGATATGCCACAATTTTATCTATGGCATAATGTAATGCATCTATTTAGGAAGCCACTAAGGGAAAAAAAAAAAAGACAGTCAATGAACTAAAAATAAAAACCCACCACACAAAACCAAAAAAAATATTTAACATGTTATGAAAACTGCTGGGCACCACTGCGGTTTTAGCTGGCAGGCATCTAAAACTACTGTGCAACTGTGTGCTCACTCTCCCTCCCCCCTGGGGGTGGGGGAGAGAATCAGAATGCAAAGGTAAATCTCATGGGTTGAGATAAAGACAGTTTAATGAGGCAGAATTTAATAATAAAAACAACAACAATGAAATTGCACAGCACAATTGCTCAGACCCAATGACCAATGCTCAGGTAGTTCGCAAGCCATGTTTCCCTTCAGTCAAATCTTCTCAGTTAGACATTGAGTATGATGTTTTATTGTATGGAATATCCGTTTGGCCAGTTTGGGTCACTTGTCCTTGCTGTGTTTCCTCTCAGTGTTTTGGGTGCTCCCAACCTTCTTGTTGGCAGGCCAGTATGGGAAACTGAGAAGTCATTAACTGCTTAGCAATAGCTAAAATCATCAGTGTGTTAGCAACATTATCCTCATTCTAAATCCAAAGCACAGCATTAGACCAGCTAGTTTCAAGGAAGAAAACTAACTCTATCCCTGTTAAAACCACAACAGCATTGACGCAGTTTATTTTTGTCAGCCTTTTATGAGACAGTTGAGTGTAAACTTGATCCCTTCCTTTCCCCCTTGCACAATGACTTTAGATTGAGAACATCTTTAGTTGGCTTGTAGTAAAAAAACAATATTGATTTAAAAAAAAAAAAAAAGATGAACTTATGTAATAAAAGGTAGAACAACCCAACAGTACCTAAATCCAATCTGTTCAAAGTGATCCAGTAGTAATTGAAACAACATGGAAGCAGCATCTTTTTTTTAACAATTCACTGTACAGGGAACCTATATAGGTATCTATGTATCTATAATATATATATATATATGTATATATCCACCGATAACATAGATTTGATACAGAAGTAATCTGATTCCATGAAATACACCTTTACATGTTCAATGTACATTACCAAACAGCTGCCTTTTTCCAACAAAGCTCTCAATATTGTAAACCCTTTACTGTCAAGGAAAGCTGTATTACAAAGACAATTTTAGCTAACCTACTTAATATGCCTATTTAAAGAAGAGAAAAATTCAGCTTAGGAAATATATTATTAATATCAAGGAAATTGAATTAACCATGTAAATTTCAGGCATTTATACGGTAGAAAAGCCTTTATTGGATCAGATAAAACTCATGCTTTTTTTTTAAGACTATTGGTGCAGGAAAACATTCCACATAGGAACAAGTGGAACTTTGTATCAAATAATCTTTTTGTTTTGAAAAAAGTACTCTAAAAAAAAAACCCCAACCAACACCAAAACCCAAACAAAACAAAAGCCAAACAAAAAAAAACCCAAACAAACAAAAAAGTAAAAAGTCCTTATCTTTGTTTTAGATTAATTAAAAATATCATCATTAAATTTGAATGGAGAAGACTTAGATGTCTTTTGGATTAATAAAGATAAAAATCACTATTTCATGGCAGTGCTACTGCAGCATGAATTGAGCAATTCAGTGTTAAGCAGATAAATATCTGTAGCTAACCAAGCCAATTAAAGTGCATTAATCATGATGATGAACTAAATTTAATACATCTGGCTTTTGAGAAAGATTTTGATTCTGCTACCTCATTAATCAAATAACTATATTTAAGAAACTAGGAAATAGATTGAAAAAAAAAAAACATGCAGAATTGTAGGTAAGGAGGAAGTAGAAGGAGGGAAATTATAGATATAGGAGAGAGAGAACAATTTGGGGGTTTTGTGGAGCATGTTATTTAATACCAATACAGAAAAAAAAAAAGAAATACATTGGTAATGTGAGACTAGCAGTCATCAACATGAAGAAGGAGCAGCACAGTCTCAGACGAGCAACTGGATAACCATAAGGTATGAAGAATCAGAAATGTGAAGACAAAATAAAGAACAACCAGTCAGAGATTTCTCTATAAAACGAGTCCCATACTGTGGGATGATAAAAAAGAAGAAAACTAGTAAGCAAGGAGAGAGAAAGGGGAAAGAACTACATAAATGTCAGTGTATTGCTGCCTTGAAGTGGCAAATTTAATCCTAGGGTGAATGTACTATAATACATAAACTGTGGTAGTGTTAATTATATATACTAGACAGTGGTGAAAATATATGTGTAATCCTATGGCTATTTTTATCCCCCCATATTCCAGGAAGTCTGAAATAGGTGCAGATAAGTCCAATAAAAAGTTATCAAAGAAAGAGAAAAAAAAATCCAAACCAACTTCCGTTTTCACCTTAAAGAAATGACATTGAAGAGGTAATATGACGACTCTCATCTAAAATAGCATGAGTCAGTAAAAATACATTTAGTGAAACTAAAACTAGAATGCATGTAGCTGATTCATTCAGGATTGAGGAATGAATGGAAAAAGACCTATCAGGTGAACAATTTAAGTTTGAAATTAGACTTCTAAAGTTTTGATCAGTATTATTTTTTAACAATGCTCCATACAGGTAAGGTAAAGGCAGAAACTAGTTTAAAAGAAGTTTATGACATTAATTTCATCAAACAAGTTCACTGCAATAAAATAATTGATGATTTAATGGGTCCTTTCCAGTGCTCTGTTTCTGTTTCTATTAGAATGTTTTTGACCTATCTGTGTGCATTTTTTGGTTTTGTTTGGGAATTTATTACGTTTTCACTTTATTATAGGCCAGTGATTTATCCAAAGTAATGGTACCATTCTGGTAACTTGTATCAGTGTCCTGAGTTACTGTCCTTCTTCTCAGGTTCTTGGTTACTTATTCACATAATCAGAAATAGAAACATTTATGTAGAGATTTGGTTTAACTCCTTTTGAAAACCTTTGGAAGGATACTGTATACAAACTAAAGATGACAAGAGCTTCTGGAAATCATATGATAAGTAGAAACATAAAGCGTTTAAAGATGAATGTATTTGACAAAATAAATACATATAAATTAAAACCTCATAATTAAAAACTAAAATTGCTTAAGCCTGATTTGGCATTTTGACGAATTTCTAAGATTTGCTTTTCCTTAGCAAAAAGCATTATAACTAGAAATGCTAATGAACAATTAGCTTTATAAAGTTTTAAAGGTTTGTTATCACAATAATTTTACTGAAATTGCTTCCCCCGCCCCAGTACAATACAAAATGTTGTACATAGAAAAAAAATGAAGACTCCACATAATCTCTAAGATTCCCCTATGAAATTTTTTTTTTTTTTTGGTCTTCTGTTGGCTTTCACTGGCAGCTATTTTTTCTTTTTCTCTTAATTACCTCTAAAGTTAGAGGTTACTCACAGGACCACCAGAACTGATGCAGGGGTATGACCACATATATACTATCTTGGTCATAAAAACCAGGTTGGCAGTAAGGCAATGCTTTGTATGGATGGAGATGGATAATAGTTTTACAAAACTTTTTTTGAAAATGTATACTTACCTAGTATTCTTGAGGCTCAGAGCAGCCCCTAGATGGAGAGAGACCTTAAAGCTTAATATGGATTATTTCTCCTGTGTAGCTGGAGAAATACGTAAAGGTATTTCTTCAGTCTTTATTGTAGTGATTTCAAATTAACTGGTGTAAATAATTAAACTAAAATATAAATAAAAATGAAAGTGCGCATTGTAAGTAGTATATATTATTTTTACTATTAGTGCATTCTTATATTAGTTAATAAACCAGAAGTTATCAGTAGCCTATAAACGAGAAGTACTCTCTTAGTAAACTCACACAGCTCAGTGCAGCTCTGTGAGGAGGGAAAGCTTTGTCAGTGGTAAGGGAAGAGTGGTGGCTATGTAGACAGTTTACATGCAAAGCAAATAGCTAAAGGTAAGCCAGGCAGCTAATCAAACATCTTTAAATCCTGCATTTTATCTGATTGAGTCAACATTCATAGAAAAGAGTTTGGCAGGTGAAAATTAGGGAGAATAGCTAGCTGTCCAAAGAAAATTGCTTTTTCAATTCTCTGTAAATTGTTGTGCTCTAGAACAGTATTAGAAGCAGACATTCAAGCTGAATATAAAAGAGGTTTGGGTTTCTAAAAAAGCGCAAGAAAGTGGGTAGTAAAAGAAAGAGTCTTCATACACTATTATTGTAAACTACTGAATCTTAGATATCTCATGAAAACTACTACAGAAATAAGATATATAATATACACTGATTATATCAATTGTGCAGATGTAAGTAGTGTAATATGTAGTTCTTTTCTTTAAAATAAGTATCTTCTTGTTGCATATTGCTATATGCCTACTTGTACCCTTATTTACACAACCCAGGTAGTTAAGAATTCATTGACAATCTTAGCTGCACAAAGGTATTTCTAGAAAGTTTGTAAGATAATACATACCTGTCAACTTTATTATACCTTGTCTTCAGCTTCATAAGTCATCAAAGATTCAGTCAGTAAATGGGGCTGTAAGATTTGATATCAACTGACTAACATGGTCACATGCCCAGGCTGAGAATATTCTTATGGCAAGGGTTTGAGATGCTTTTTCTTTGCTTAGTTCTGGAATACCAAATAAAGGTCAAAGACAAAAAAAGAAACAGAGCTCACATAGAAACTGTTATTCCATAACTGTACGCAGTCACTAGCTCAGAATTCACTGATGCAGGTTGTGTTTGGCCTGAGCTGGATATTGACCAGCACTGTAACTAGTTAGGTGGGAGCATTGCAAAATTAGCTCTTGGCTGTTGTGTTGTTACCTGTCACTGAATCTTCATTGAGATGGATGCAGCCATCACGACCACAACCAGACACTGGAGTAGATGTGACCCAAGTGCAGGATCCAACACTGGCCCTTGTTGAAGCCCTCGGTCCTGATTTGCCTTAGGCACAACTTGGTTTAATCTGCAAACTTACTGGTGATGCACTAGATTTCCTTGTTCAAATCACTGATAAAGAGAAGTGGCCCCAGCACTGAGCCCTGGAAGAAACATCAGCTGTCACCAGTCACCAACTGGATTTAACTCACCATAACTCTTTGGCCCTGGTCAACCAGGTTTTTTTACCTGGTAATGTAATTACCTGCTCAGTAATGAGCAGGCCAATATAAGCCATGAGCAGCCACTTTCTCTTGGGGAATGTTGTAGGAAACCATGTCTTAGGCTTTGCTAATGTCTAGATAGACAAAATCCACAATCTTTCCCTCATCCACTCAGCAGGTCATCTTGTCATAGAATCATTGCAATTTTTTTTTTTTTTCATTAATTGTGATGATTTTTTTTTTTTTCCCAGAACATCATAGCGGAAAGACTTAACTATTACAATGATCAGTGAAAAAATAACACAAAATAGTCCTTTATTGCATTAATGTTGCTTATGTCCTGCTGTTCAGGCAAGAGTACTGGAAGTCAAAACTACATGATATCTATAATAATTAAAGACTGTCCCCAAATTTAAACCTGAAAACCTTACATTTTTTGAGTAGCTATAATAAAGCTAGTCATAACTTCATACTAGCTGGTCTTTCAACACAATTTTCACCTACGTAGAAAATCATTGCACAGCTGAAAACAGCAATCTCTAAAGCAAGGAGGAATACCACATAAGAAAGTCTAACTGTCCTTCTTGCCTACTTGGGAAAGCAATAGTTCCTTACTTCCTTTTCAGTGTGTACACACAGTAGTGTGTAATCACGCTGCATGTTTTTGCTTTTAGAACACTCTCCACACCAGCAAAAATGTTCTAAAGCATCAGATTGACATTCTGAGGAAACTAAACAGGAAACAAAGAGATGCCAGCACTAAAGAGTTTGGACCTTCACTAAAAAAACTGCCCTCTGAATTTTGAAATTTCAGTTTATTAAAGTGTATAAAACCCCAGAAAATAATTCCTTTTTGCCATGACATACACATAGAAAGTGGCTATATTGAAAAGAATTGACAGTGTTCAAAATGAGGGCTGAGAATTATTCCTCCATCTAAAAAGTACTCAGGCAGTCTATGGTTGGGTGATAACCACTTTAGAAAACAGCCACTTCAGTATTAAAACTAAAGTAAAGCTTTATTTGGGAGATACCTTTTTCTTACCCTTTTAATAGCCCCATAATTCCTTTGTTCTGACTTTACATCTTTGCTGCTACATAGATCTTCATCCCCTTCCTCTACTGAGATGGCGTACTGAAGGACCTTGATAACACTCTGTCCTTCAAACATTGGCATGATGTCCCCAAGCTTGTTTCTAGTGAGTCTGCTTTTATTTCTTCCCACCTTCAAATCTAGTTTAAAGCTCTTTCAATGATCCCTGCTAATTCGAAAGAACTTGGACTGTTCTTTTTTTACACTCCTTTAGTGCAGTTGTATTTAGATTCTAGTTTGATTAAGATTATTCTCTTCTCACTGTATTTTACTAAATAAAGAGGGATGTGAGGACACCTGCTGAAGAATGTAAAATTTAATTTGCTCCCCTCTTCTCATTTAGCTGTTGCTTTTTATCTTCATAAAGGTACCCTCTTCCCTTTCACCATAATTAAAAGGACAACCTTGTCAAAGTTTTTCACAGTCCCCATAAGAGATAGCTACTCAGAAAATAGAGCGGTCTCAGTCACCCTCAGAAATTTCCAAAACTTCAACAAAAGCCGCAGGTACCACATATTTCCATGTAGAATGTAAGAGAGACAAAGCTGAACAAACCAGACTTTGATGCATCATCTATTGTATTAGCATGGAGAATGATGTCAAAAGGGAAGACTGTTATGCTTACAGAGGGGCTATAGAGATAGGTAAATTAGAAAAATAGAATGGTGGTAAACAAACTGAATTATTGGGATTGTTGCCATGTCATGCAGCTTTTTTTCTGTATCCTGCAAGATTTTAAGACCTGGACAAGAATAGTTTGTTGACAGGTCTGCTAATGTCTTTGGTTTGTAAAGGATAGGTGTTACCTGTGTTTCAGAGCTAGGTAATTTTTAAGGTACGGATACGTCTGGTAAGGATTGAAGGGGTTTAAGATTTGAGTGTCCATGTGAACCTTATAAGACCCATACAATAAAGATGATGACTGATGCTGAAAAGTATCAATATTTTATTGTTTAAGAGAGAATAATCAGAATCAGTGTGCTTCTCAATCTAAATTTATATTAAGATCTAGACTACTAATAGATCCCAACTATATAGCTGTTTAAATGTGCTTTTTTTTCAGCAACCTAATACTTAAAAATCAATCAAGGTTCCATAGATTCTTGGTTGGCTAGGTTTATTGTTTGAGATACAGCAGAAATAATGGGTTAAGTAACTCAGTTTTTTCATAGATCATATTAAGTGCTAAAAAAAGAATATTAATTCTGGCAACACAAAGGTAGAATCATAAAATCATAGAATCACAGAATGCTTTGGGTTGGAAAGGTCCTCAAAAGACCATCTAGTTCCAATTCCCCCTGCTAAGGGCAGGGACACCTTCACTAGACAAGGTTGCCCAAAGCTTCATTCAACCTGGCCTTGAACACTTCTGGGGAAGGGGCTTCCACAACCTCTCTGGGCAGCCTGTTCCAGGGCCTTGCCACCCTCATCGTAAAGAATTTCTTCCTAACATCTAAACCTGCCCTCTTTCAGCTTGAGGGCATTGCCCCTTGTCCTATTACCACACTTGCTGATAAACAGTCCCTCTCCCATTTTCCTGTAGGGATTATTGAGATATTCTTAAAACAGGGTTAACACTGATTTAGGTTCATGAAAGAAGGATCTGGGGGGTTTTTTGGGGGGGCTGGAGCCTGAAAGTTACAGAAAACTGTAACTGTTTTCAGCAATAAAAAGACTTAAATAACATTGTTCCTTGTTTTTCTCTACTTACCTTTTTCCTTTTTTCGGTCTCACAGTGTTTGTCAATATAAAAAAAGATGTGCACATACACAAAATAGATCAAATATGTTCCTGCAGCATTCGAGTACCAGCTAATTAGAAAAGTTGTGCAGCTGGAGTACAGTGTTAGACAGAAAGATAAATAATAGATGTATGCAATTTATTACTTCAGGAAAACTCACTGCAGCTCTGTACATGCACGAGAGTCCCTGTACCTTTTATACATCAGAGCTGAAGACCGTCAAAAGATTTCACTTCATAATTAATCCCAGAAATATTCAGTGAGTCATCCTGTGGACTTCTTACACTGAAGGATGCTGAATGAAGTCTAAGATCTCTTCTCAGATGACTCTGTCATATATGCACAATTTATCCTCTGCCTGTTTACAAAGTAGCATTCTGCTGAAGATAAAAGGTTTAGAAGTGCAATTCCTGAGGTGAATGACACCTTGCACCAGCCATATGGAAGGGTGAATTCACTCTAATTGAAAACAGCAAATAGGAAAAAAAAAGAAAAAAGTAATGAAAGGCAGTGCTGAAACTATTCAATCTCACAAATGGCTGAGAGGGATTTTTCTCTTATTCTGTTGTTAAAGACCTAATGTTAATATATGTTATCAAAGGGGGAAGGCTGTTAGATTACCATGTACTAGTCACTAATAAATATGGAATTTCAGAATTTTTTTCCCTTTTATTTTATTTTCCAAGAATTCCAGGAATGCTTATGCAAATTTAGGAAAAGGCTTAGACAATCTACCTGGACTTGTGGAAACCCTTTGACACTGTTCCACATGATATTCTTGTCTATAAATTGGAGTGATGTGGATTTGACAGATGGACAACTCAGTGGATAAGGAATTGGCAGGGTGGTTGCAGTAAACGGCTCAATGATCAATGGAGACCATTGACGAGTGGCATTCCTCAGAGGTACTGGTACTGACACTGGCACTGATTAACATCTCTGTTGGAGACATGGTCAGTGGGACTGAGTGCACCCTCAGCAAGTTTACCAGTGACACCAAGTTGTGTGATGAGGTCAACATGCTAGAGGGAAGGGAAGCCATTCAGACTAACTTTAACAGGCTTGAGAGATGGGCCCATGTGAACTGCATGAAGTTCAATGATACCAAGGAAAAGGTCAGCCCAGTCCCAAGCACAATTACAGGCTGAGGAGAGAAAGGATTGAGAGCAGACCTGAGGCGATGAACTTGGGAGTGTTGGTTGATGAGAAGCTCAACATAAAGTGGCAATGCACACTTGCCAATCATAATCTGGGCTAAATAAAAAACAGTGTGACCAATGGGTAAAGGGAGGTGATTCCGCCCCTCTGCTCTGGTGAGACCCCAGCTGGGGTACTGCATCCAGCTCTGGCGTCCCTACTCCAAGAATGATATTGAGCAGTTGGAGCAAGTCCNTGATACCAAGGAAAAGGTCAGCCCAGTCCCAAGCACAATTACAGGCTGAGGAGAGAAAGGATTGAGAGCAGACCTGAGGCGATGAACTTGGGAGTGTTGGTTGATGAGAAGCTCAACATAAAGTGGCAATGCACACTTGCCAATCATAATCTGGGCTAAATAAAAAACAGTGTGACCAATGGGTAAAGGGAGGTGATTCCGCCCCTCTGCTCTGGTGAGACCCCAGCTGGGGTACTGCATCCAGCTCTGGCGTCCCTACTCCAAGAATGATATTGAGCAGTTGGAGCAAGTCCAGAGAAGGGCCATGAAGATGCTGAGAGGGCTGGAGCACCTTTTCCTATGAAGACAGGCTGCAAGAGTTGGACTTGTTCAGCCTGGAGAAGAGAAGGCTCTGGGGAGACCATACAGCAGCCTTCCAGTACCTAAAAGAGCCTTATAGGAAAACTGGAGAAGGGCTGTTTATTGGGAAGTGTAGTATTGGACATGGGGTAATGGCTTTAAAATAAAAAAGGGTAGCTTTAGATTACATATAAGGAATAAATTTTTTATTGTGAGGGTGGTGAGGCACTGGAAGAGGTTTCCTGGAGGAACTGTGGATGCCCCTCCCTGGAAGTGTTAAAGGCCAGGTTGGATGGGGCTTTAGGCACCCTGATCTAGTGAAGGGTGTCCCTGCCCAGGACAGGGGGTGTTGGAATTAGATGGTCTTTTTAGGTCACTTCCAACCTGCAGCATTCTATGATTTTATGATTCTACCACCAACAAATTAAAGCAGTGAATTTGATTTCTGAACTCAGGAAAGCTTTTATGTATTATTCTGATACCATGAGGGTTCCTAGAGCTGAGAGAGATTGCCAAATGTGTTTATCTAAGTACCTGTATAACAGATACATTGTATTCCTAAATACTTTCTGTCTTGGAAAAATGTAAGGTTGTTTTTGAGATTAAAATTACCACTGATGTTCAGTCATGGTACAGAGAGTACCCTTAATTGCTTTATCATTGTGTGCAGACAATACCAAATAGCTTCCATCTAATTTTAAGATCAAATACTGGGTTATTTGAATTCTAGGCTTATATTTAAAATTAGCTTATCGTACCTCAAAGTAGCTCACTATCTCACAAAAGATCTAAAAGTTTCCATACTCTCCAGAATTACCACTAATAGGCACAGATATTTTGGATCAGGAAGGACACAGAAGTTGAATCCTGATTAATATTACCTTTGTAATTCCCGGATAACAGTCTATTGATATACCTAAAGTTCTACAAGCATGTCTGATACTTCCTCAGCCTCATTTTAGCTTTCCCATCTCTCCTTTTTTACATTGAAAGCATTGTCCTCACTACAGGGCAACAGTCCTTTTTCCTCCAGACTTGTTAAGTGGGACATACGCACTAGAACAACACCATAGCAAACAACTGTGGTTTATTTTTTTTGGTAAACTGTTAGTGCTGTGTTTGTGGATGCTTATGTTCAAGCCAATATGCTCTATTTCATATATCCATCACTTACACCTTCACCTGCTTTGGCATGTATATTTTCTGGCATACTTGCAGATTACTTAAACCTCCCATCTGATTAGACAGCAAAAACTGACTTCAAGAAAGATTTTAAAAGCCATCTGATCTGAAAAGAATGAAATGCCAAATCATTAATTAACAGTATAATAAATTTAGTATATCAATAATATAATGCAGTAATGACCTAGATTAAAGGAAGAAACACTTCCTGTTTTGGGGGCGGAGGTGGGTGGGTTTTGTTGGGTTTGGGTTTTGTTTGTTTGTTTTTTTCTCCTTAGTAATTTTTTTTTTTTCAAATCCAATTTTGCCACACAAAATATCTTAGGATCAAAGGCTGAATTCTCAGGGAACACTGGTATTAGTCTTAAGGTAATAAGAGGTTAAACTTAGATTATGCTTTTTTCTGACCATGAGAGGAAATGAGAAAGACATAAGGAGGAAGTCTTGATGAAGCAGTGTATTCCAAATAGGGGAGAAACATTTGTAATAGTTATAATTCCTTGTCACAAAGAACTAGAATGATTACATAGTAGTGGAAAAAACAACAGAACAGCCCTGAGGGTATCATTACACCTCACAGATAACTGTCCACTAAATAGATCTGATTTTCTCAAACAACGTAATACAACATGAATTAAAAAAAAAAAAAATGTACAGCAGGGATGATTGGTTTGTTGATTTGTACAGAATTCCCTTAGGCCTTTTCTTCATATAGGTGTAATTTTTTCCGAATCTATAGATAAAGCAGTGTTTTCTATGTGATAAAATAATCTGGGAATCTCAAGTTAATTATTCCATTTCATAAAAAGAGCTCCAGTTCCCAACTAAATATATGCCTCAGACCCATTAAACAATAATCAATTGGCCTAGAGAAGAACACTGAGAACACTAAAATTTATGTGGTTATTTATTATTTTTGAATGATACTGGCTCCTCTCTTAGAAAAATAAATAAATCTGCAACTAAAATCTGTTATTGGGAATTTGTTATACAAAAATACATAAGTCTTATGTGCATGGGTCATTAGATAGTTTCTACTAATGGAAGACAGAGTTATTCAAGCTTAAGGGCTCTAGTGGCATTAAACACATGAAGAACATTGTGGTTATAGCTGTTCAAGCAATTTGCTATCTCCATTTCCCCAGAAGGATTACATTCTGGATTTACTGCCCAAAATGATGGCAGAGCTGCTCAGGACAGCATGTAGCCAACATACAGAAGGTGAGCTTATTCACTGCATCTAGGGGACACCTTGTGTTGGCACAGCTCCTGAAAAGCTTTGGCAAAGGCTTGCATTTTCCCACATCTGGATGAGATTCAGGGAAAGGAGAGCATTAGTGTTGCTACTAACTCTGGCCAGCAGATCAGTATCCCTGAGGCATAGCTGAAGCTTAGAGTACATAGCTAAAGACATAGTTATTTATTTTTATTATATCTTGTATCATAAGAAAGTGCATGAACAAGGCATTTGTTTTGTTTATAAATGCAACTAAAAAAGTGCAGAGTTATTTAATTTGAATTTCAATTAGCTTGATCTCAGCCTTCCATGCTGAGCTTTGTGGACATCTTATAGAAAGTTAGATGTTCTTGGCAGCATGCTCCAGTACGTCAACTTCCATTCACCCAAAGTCATATAAAGGGAACCTAAACTGGCAGGAGTCTGACCCCTGGGAATTCTTATACTATAAAGTCACAGAAATCTATGGGAAGTAGCATAGTAATTTTTTGTGTCAGTCTTTCTTGTGTATTTAGATGGAGTGAATTAAAGGTAAAGAGCAAAGTTAAAGGTCTGATGCTACTGAACTCCACTATGTCTGATTCTCTGAGGACACAAATTTGAGATCAGGGAAACAAGAAAAACCAGAATAGGCTTAATTTTTACCAAACTACATGGTGCAAAAATGGATTCCAAAAAGCCTTTTGTGAACAACACCAGTCTTCACTTCCAAATACAATTTAAACATCAAAAGTCATGTCTTCCAACTATATTGGAACAGACATCAACCAACAACAGACCTGTATATATGGTTAAATTCTGCTAGAGACAATGGACTGACAGGAGGGCTGTAAAGAGACCATTCTATATTTGCAGCTAAGATTAAATTTTATGTAGATGAAAGGAAGGGATAAACTTTCAATTCTTTGCCTTTCAATTAAATTAATCTTCATTCACCATCTTTATGCTCTTATAAATTGAATCTTTTTGTATCGTGTTAGCACGAATAAGTTTTACATTCTAAAGAATTTTTTTGGCGATCTATCTTTTATATGCATACTAATGACAAAAAATTCTGTGTGTTTTTTATAGCTATTTTATTGGTACTTTTCCAATAACATCTCATTTTTTGTGCAATGTTGACCATTCTAAAATTGAGATTATTTTGGAATTTATCCCAACTAACTTTAAATATTTGAAATAATATATCTGTTAAATCTGGATCTATAATTCTAGAGTCTAATGGTTGAAGCACTTCATGTGGACATGCTCTTGGAATGTATACTTCTCTTCATTGTCTATAAAGGGATCATAGGGTTACTGTCTCAGATAAAAAAATCTGTAGGCCAAAATAATCTTAGGATCTCAAAAGTCCTTTTTATCAGTTGTCAGAAGATTGGGGTGAAGCTACTTGACAGATAGCTAATCATTTTTCCTGTGATTTCAGAAGATAAGTGTCAATTGCATCTGCTTTGAGAGTATATAGGTAAAGTTTTATGAATTTCCCCATTTCCCTTTCTTTGTAAGGGTGAGAAAATAGGTATCTGATCAGAGTAAAGTAAAGACTAAATATCACCACTAGGAATCTTAAGACCTGTGTCCACATTTAATCTTGAAAAATGCAATTTTCAGACCAAACTGATACCTAGCAAAATAATGACAAATTAAATTAGAGACCATTATTGATTATGGAGCCAGGACAAATTTGTAGTATACTTTGGATATAAATTATTCTATCCCTTTAAGAATAAAACCAGATCTATTTTCTTTTTTCTGTATCTAGATTTATTCATATACTTATGCATGTGTTGTACACATGCATGTTTGCTATATAATTGAGAAGTTTACTGTTATAAAGAACAAGTTTGCTTTATAGTATGTTCAAAAAAGAGCGAGTTCTGTGAGAATGGTAAGCATATAAATAATAAAACTCAGGTTTCTTCTGTTTTTCCTATAATGTAACTGTCATGTAACAGAAATTGTGTCCAGTTCTGGGCTCCCCAGTTTGAGAAAGACAACTACTAGAGAGAGCTTAGTGGAGGCCTACAAAGATGATTAGGGTACAGGGGAATCTCACATATGAGAAAAGGCTGAGAAAGGTGAGTCAATTTATCCTGGACAAGACTGAGAGGGGATCTCATCAATACTTATAAATATCTAAAGGGCAGATATCAAGAAGATGGAGTCAGACTCCATTCAGTGGTGTCCAGCAACAGGACAAGGGGCAATGAGCACAAACTGGAACACAGACAATTCCATCTTAACATAAGGAAAAAAGTCTTTCCTCTGAGGGTGACAGAGTGCTGGGACAGGCGGAGAGGTTGTGGAGTCTCCTCTGATGAGATTCAAAACCTGCCTGGACACAATCCTGTTCAGCCTGCCCCAGGTGATCCTGCTTGAGCAGGAGGGTTGGACTAGACAATCTCCAGAGGTTTGTTCCAACCCCTACCACTCTGTGACTCTTATGGCTTAGGCATGTGATGCACTTGCACAAAAGTACAGTATAGAATGGTTTTCTCTTTACTGAAGTCTTTTTTTTTGTCAGAAAGTCAGTGTTCAAAACTCAAACTTTAATGACTTTATTCTGTAAAATTTATATGTACTGGTAAACAGAGTAGATAGATACATTTCTACAGACCGATTTCAAAGAAATCAGGTGTGATTGTTACAAGGTTAAGTGCCACTTTCAGAAAACACACTTCAAGGAAAGCTAATAAAAATGTTACCAGGAAAGGAGAATCTTTATAAAACAAGCATGCAAATGGCTAACAGAAGTAATTTTCAGGACGTTATTGAATCTACCCATGAGATTTCCTTAGAAAGAAATGCTTCAGGTTCTCATCTATGCTAAATTTCTGGAATGTGCTGTAGGTAATTAGATATTGATTCCAGCTGTCAATGGATATACCACCTATTGTCCACTTCCATGCAGTGTGAAATGTATAAAGCCTGAGTTAATCTTAGAGCTACTTTTAGGTAGTTACATTTTAATTATATATCTCTTGCCACTAAGAAAGTTAATTCCATTAGAAATTGAAGAATATAAGAAATTTTTAATGGCTGGGTGAGACTAGCTTTAGGTGCAATAACTGCATTTTGCTTACTCCTTTTTTTTAAATGTACATGCATTGGTAATTCTTTCTGATACGAAGGTCTTTGATATGATTTGCTAATAACCATCTGTAGAAAAAATGCCAATAGTAATCGCTAAGATCAATTTGAGCTTGATTGTTTTTCTTGAAAAGTTATTACAAGATGAATGTCTACTCTCATCTACACTAACTTGTTTTTAGAGTTCTTAATTTAACTTTATAAATATTTCATTATGTTCCAACCATTGAAGGGAGACTGTGCTCAACTTTATCAAATTATCCTGCCTTCCTTAAATATGATTTTCCTCTAATTTGGTGAATAAAATTAGAGTAAGGGACAAGCAGAGTTGTTAAAAGAAACAAATTTCTGCAGAAGTAGCTAAATATGATGTTAAGTTATACTCATACTGAATATTTTGTTGGTTTTCTCATAGGCTGATTTTTTTGGTCTTGACTGAGTCTCTGCACATCTTTCTATAGATGAAGAACTGAGTATAGACAGTAGAAGGCTTACTTTCTACTAAAATACCACTTAAATGTCTGTTGTGGGTTTTTTTTGCAAAGGTATATATCACATTGCATTTAAAGCCAGAGATAATCAGCCGTCCTTTGAAGAAACAGGTTTTCTTTATTTATATGTCTCTAAAAAAACTGATAAATTTTAAAGTTCTTCATTGTTTATCATCACATGCTTTCACTGCCTGAATGGATTAAGGGCTTTGTTTTTCCTTTCTTAGCAGGTAAACATATTTAAAGGTTGACAGGAGCATTGGCATTATATGGACAAACCCCGACGAACCCCTTTGTGGATCTAATAACTGATCTACATTACAAAAATAAAGTAAAATAATATAAAAAGTTATGTACTATAAAATTTGTACCCTTTTCTTATTTAATTTCTGTTGCATTTCTGAGCTAAGGAACCTGCTGATGTGAATTTGGACTATTAACATAACTGTGCTGTTCCCTGCAAAACGTGTGCCTCAAATTTTGATTAAAGTAGCTAATGGGGAACTAGTAATTGAGTAAATAACCCTAATGACTTTGATGCATCACCTAAACAGTGGTTGATCAAATGATTTGAGCCATGAGTAATCTTCTGAAGGCAGGCATTTACTCTGTAATTGCAACAGAACATATATAAACCCTTAGTTTTCTCTCTGTCTTTCTGGAAATAGCTATAGCACAACTGAGCTTCCAGACAAGAAAACTGTGTGCAGTGCCTTGCTGTGCCAAAAATGTGCTTTCCAATGAAAAGGTCTCAATTAGAAAAAGGAAAAAGAAAAAAAAAAAAAAAGGAAAGAAAAAAAAACCCAACACAACCAGCAAAATCCCCAACAAAACAAAAAATCTTGCCCCCCAAAATTGTGGCAAAATTCAAATGTAGTGATTTGAACAGTCCGAATGGATGAATTGCTGTCTTGTTGTCTTAATCTGTTCATGCTACGGTCTTCTCAAGAACTTCTAATAGTTTTTAGTTCATGACAGCTGATGGAACAAGTTATAAAGGGGCTGTTAAATTTATATAATATGGGGGCATTCTTTAGACATTAGTAGCAGCTGATGGTTAGACATCCTATTTTCAAAATGTTTTTGTTGGTCGTGGTCATATTAAGTCAGCATTTAATAAGAATTACCGTAAGAGGTCCTACCAAAATGCTTTTTGTTATAGGTTCAAAAATCAGAATGTCAACAGTTAATACATTCAGTAGCTTAAACAATTCTATTAGCCCTGTTTATGGTTGAATTAAACAAGATTGGATTGATGATGAATCAAGCAATTAGATCCTATTTTGTGGTAGTTGTCGTGCCACTGAAGCCCTGCAGGAAAGAGCAAATGTAATATTTTAGTGTATATGATAAACATGGTAGATTCCCAGATGTCAAACAAGCATTTTGTTACTGGGTTACTAGTAATACAAGAAGCAGAATTTCATGGACACCATCTCACTTTCAGACCGCGGTCAATAACTGAGACAAAGAGGGTTGGGTTGAGCTATTCACAGGAGAATGGGATGATGTATGAAATGTTGCTTGAGTCTTTTAGACCTTGGGTCTTTAAAAAAAAAAAAAGTCTGTGGAGAACAGAAAAAAAAAATCAGCTGTTTATAATTAGAAATTCACACTGATCTTTCATTGATTCCTAACAGTTTGGTCGGTTGTGTCACACACAGACAGTGAAAGTATGCTACAACAGTGCATGGAGCACATGGTCAATGGTGAATATAATGGAAAACTGCACCCCCTGAATGAGTCTTCAGCCATATATGCATCCAGCAAGTGACAAGAAATTGTGAACTAGAAATATCTCTGTTTCTTTACTTCTTATCCATCACTGTCAATCATCTAGATCAGTCAAAGATATAAAGTATAAAAAAACCCCAAACCAAAAAAACCTGATAAAGCCCCAATGTTCCCTTATCAGGGAACACATTGTTTACGCAGTTGAATATGGAAGCTCAGTCCTAGATTTCAAAAAATCGTATTTCATGCAACCCTTTTTTGATATTTTTTTTCTTTTGATGGAACGCCAAATGGAAAGTGGTTTTTGTTGTTACAAATGGAGTTTTGTAGACTTTTAATTGCCCTCCAAAATAAGAATGCAATTTAGAAAAATCTTCACTCAAAAAAACCCCAGAAAAAACAACCAAACAAAAAATTACCAGCTGCTTTTGCCTTTATGTTTTTTAAGTATACATTACTCCTATGCTCTGAGCGAGCTGTATGGTCTGAGTTGTGTGGTTCGGTGAGAAACTGCGCTGTGTCATCAGCATTGCATGTTTTTCTATAAAGTCCTATTATTGTCCTATCTCTCTCTCTCTCTGCTGCCCCAGTAAACTGTCCTTATCCCAACTCACGAGGTTCGCCTTTGGTTTTCTGCCCCCCTCTGCCTTAGAGAGAGCTGCTGCGTGATGCTCAGCTCCCGGCTGCAGTGAAACCATGGCACTGTCGATAGTTTCCCTGATATAGAATAAGAAATACATTTTTAAGCAAGAATATCTTAATGTATCACAATAATTAGGATTCAGTTGTGCATAAACAAGTAAATATTCTTCAAAAAAGAGGGGACAGAATGTGGACATCTCACACCCATTTTCATAATGACCAACCGCCTGTGTATCAGCTGTTCTTTCTCCAGCTCAGTGAATAGTACTTTAGAGATCATATTCCTTTACAGAAATAGTAGGATTGGTTTTGTTAAGGCTTTGGTAGTTTTGAATGTGCCTCCTCAGGGAAAGTTAGCAAGTTGCTAAAAACTACCAGTATAGGAGAAGGTATCATAGAACTGATGATTTTTTAAATTTTAAAACTGCTGTTTCTGTTAGTCCAACTGGTGGATGCAAATTTTTTTTTTTTTTTTTTACCCCACTCCTAGAGTTTCCTGAGTCAGCACACTAAATAAATAAATAGATAAATAAGATATTTTTTTAAAAAAGATATCTTTAAAACGTATTTTTTTTCTAACTGTAGTTGACTATTTCTTTTTCTTTCTCATTCACATTACAGATCCTGTGTTCTGAATGTTGATTTACCTTCATCGTATTACTTTTCTGGAAATGGTATGCAATTGGTATTCAGATAATTTTCTGTGTACTGATAGTAGTGGGTTGCTTCTAGAAGGGACAAATGTCTTACGATTCATTTAAAAAATCCAACTTACTTTCTTACATGTCAAGGTTTGTTTTTTTCTGGAATTAAATTTGAAAAAGTAAAAAAAATCCACATTTAATAATTATTTTTTTTTTTAGAAAATAAATGATACTTTGTTTAAGTAAAAACAATGCACAATAATTTACATGTATTATTGATCCTTTGAGTACATTTCATTTGGTATTCTATGATATGGCTTTGAACAGAAAAAAGCTTAACAGAATAGAATGCCCTCCACATCGATATAATTTCTTCTTCTTTAAAAAAATCTAATATCATGGAGATCTTCAATACTGAAATCAGAACTATTTTTCTTTCTGTCACTGTGCGATGATTAAACATATAAAAGTTTAAAAAGCTGTGTAACAGTATCCTCAACTGCAGTAAATAAATTATGGGATATAGAAACGTGTGTTGCATCTATTTTTGGAGAAGTGTAAAGTTAGGTTTGCAAGCAAATCACTGCTTGTTGACTAGACTTCTGCCAGAAGTTAAGATAACTGAAGAGTTTATTGGAAAAGACTGCTGAGGACAGGAAGAACGGCTGATCATATTTATGTCGAATAACAACTGAATAACAAACTGACAAAAGTCACAGAAAACACCATGAGGTCCAAAAGGGAGTTATTTGAGAAACAGCCAAACTCCATAGATAAATGAAGGGGAGGACAGAAGAACTTTGCAGAGTGTGATCTTGAAGGAGCAGTGGTGCCTAGGTAACTATTGCAGTGACATCACACAAGGCTGAGATCATATGTTCATATTTTATCCTAGCCAAAACCAGGATACATGCCAATGTGTTTAAATGCCTAACATAAGGGTCTAAAGAAAATGAAACCGGACTACTCAGTGATGCTTAGTAACAAGAGAAGAGTCAGTGGACTCAAACTGAAATACAGGAAATTCTAATTAACCCTAAGTCAACACTTCCTTGTGGTTTTGCTCCAGCTGGCAACTAAGCACTATACAACTGTTCACACATTCCCCTCACAGTAAAAGGGGGGAAATAATCAGAAGAGTAAGAAGTGAAAAAGCTCGTGGATAAAGACAATTTAATATGTAAAGCAAAAGCCACGTACACAAGTTAAGCAAATCAAGGAATTAATACAACACTCCCATGGGCAGGCAGATGTTCAGCCATCTCTAGGAAAGCAGGGCTCCATAATGTGTACAGGTACTTGTAAAGACAAATACCATCACTCTGAATGTCCTCCCCTTCCTCCTTCTTCCCTCAGTTTTTATTGCTGAGCAAGACATCATATGGTATGGAATATCCCTCTGGTCAATTGTGGTCAGCTGTCCAGGCTGTGGTCCCTCCAAAGCTTCTTTTGCATCCCCAATCTACTTGCTGGTGGGGTGGTTTGAAAAGCAGACAAGGCATTGGCTCTGTGTAAGCACTGCTCAGCAGTAACAAAACCATCTCTATATTATCAATATTGGTTTCAACATAAATCCAAAATGTAGCCTCCTACTAGCTAGGAGGCTAACTCTATCCCAGCCAAAACCAGTACACACTTCTACTGTGAGGGCGGTCAAACATTGGAACAGCTTACACAGAGAGGTTGGGGGGGGTCTCTGTCTTTGGAGATATTCACATGATTGGATCCACCTTGAGAAACCTTCTCTTGTTGCCTAGATTGGACTGGAAGAGCTCCAGAGGGGTCTTCTATTCTTAACTACTCCATGGTCCTGTGACTTTATGAAATACCAGATTAGCAAAGACTGTGACAAATAGGGGGAAATCAATACTGGCTGGCTGCTTAGATGGAAGGACATTTGAATGACAGTTGATGGGCTATCAGACGGGCAAGCACTGCAGGCTGAGTGTCTTGGATTTCAAGAAGAGTCACCATAATAGCCCTGGCCAGGTCACCATGGCTAGGTCCCGGCAATAAAGCAAATTGTTGCTGCCTCACAGGAGAGAGGCTGGCTTGCAAACGTGGTAAAACAGAATTCTAACAACAGACAAGAGAGAAGGGTTTATTTTCCAACAGGGAGAAACTGAGACCCTCTTTCTATTTCAAAGCCATGCAGGAATATTTTTCCAGAAAAAATTATTTTCTTTTAGGATTTTGTTTTAGCATTATCTGCAAACACTTATCCAAACAAGAAAAGTAGATTAGAGCAGTAGAAGACTTTCCCACTCTTCTGGTAAGAGACAAGATCTACCTGTGCCAGAAGAACAGTACAGGAGAGTAGTAGCACCATCTGGATGTGAATAAAATTTCCTAGCATGACACCCTTGGCATGAAGGCATCTGTTTTGTTGTTTGGATTTGTTTGAGTTTTTTTTTTCTTTTTTTTATTTATTTATCTTTTTAATTCTTTATTTAAGAAGCATCAAAGCCAAGATGAGTTGTGAATCCATCCTGAGGATGTGTAAATTAGTATTTCATGCTTTTTCTTTCTTTTTTAGTGGAGCTCCACTCATCACTAAGAATGCAACACAGAACCAGCTGTAGAGTAGTTAAAAAATTGGTGCATACAAGAGGGCTAGACAGTCAGGAGGCCATGTGAGGTCAGATTACCTAATTATAAGTTGAACAGCTTCTTGGTCTTACTACTCTCTTATGAAGGGACAAAGTCAAATAAAAACCAGTTGTTTTCTCAGTGTTTCTAAAATTGTGCATCCTTTAGAATCCCATAAAAAAGTCTAAGCTTCTGGTTTATTTGTCTCACCCCTGAACTGTAATTATTGAGTTATGGGGTACATTAGGATGAGCTCTGGTGCTCGCTGGGTTGGCTGAACATGTCATTTTCGTTTTTGTGTATTTCTGTATTTGTGGACTCGTGAAAAAATTATTCAGCTAAGCAGAAGATTACTGCTAAGAGACCAAATGAGGTTCTCTATTAAGAGTCAGCTTAGGTGGCTGGAAGATTTCTTTAGTATATTCATTTGTGGAGGTGGGATGGCTGTATTTGAAGCAGCCTTTTGTTTGTGCCTGTCTCCATCTACACGGTTTATTGAAGATAAATGAAAGGAATTAAGAGTGGTTTGAAGTGCCTATTGGTGTTGACATATGTGAATTTTAGAAAGGAGCAATGTTTTTTAAAATTAAGACATTAAAATAGATCAAGCTGTGGGAAAGACTACAAGAAAGCTAAGCACATTTTTCTGGAAATGGGTAGGCCCTATTTAAACCTTCACATTTCATTATAATTGTGCAGACAAGAGTTACAACTTCTCCATCTATAGAGGGATGCTGGCTGTGTCACTCAATTTGCTATGCAGACGGAAACATCAGTTCTACAGGGGAAACCCACTGGCTCTGGAAAACATTAACATTCAATACTCCTTTAGCATCAGAGGGCTTTGATTGCCAAAAATGTATATAATATATGTAAATAATATACATGTATATATCTAAAAAAATAAATATACACATATACAAATACAGGCAATAGCATACACATATGTAATATATGTATTTATATATAAGTATAAATACAGCAGTGTATGAATAACTATGAAGACACTTTTAATATGAACTGTTTCATAAAGGAAAGTCTTTTAACTAAAGAACAGAGAAAGGAAAAATAAAACTTGCCTAGACTGTGATTTATGCAGAAAATTGTCGCTTTTGTCACTTGCATTTTCAAACTTTCCAATTTGGTCACCTTGTCTCAGTAGAAGACTATCAAATCAGAAAGATCAACTTTAAATCTCCATTTTGAGACTTTCAGCTTTAAATTTTATGAGGGAAAAGACAAAATCTCATGAAGTTTGTTCATGTCTTTGCCTTTGGTCTTTGCTCAGCTGTAGCAAACTGACCTCAGGGCTTCCACTGGTTTGTGTATAGCTTTATCAATTCACAAAAAACTGGGACCTGTTTAGTTCAGGTCTTGCATACGCCTGATACGACTATATCCCAGATATTAATGGGGACCTGTATAACTCTTACTTTACATTCATTCTCTTGGAAGAGATCTAACAATTCATCTCTTTGAAGCTACACAGACTGAGACCTTGCAAAAAATCTCCATATACCTCAGCCATTTATATTATAGTAGGTAATTAGTAGATAGCAATCACAGCAAAACTTAGTTACGCATAATCAGCCATAACAAGCTATTTTTGAACTCTCTTAGTGCTTGGTAGAAAATTTCTTTCAACAGTGCTTCACGTACCCTTAATCCAGCTGCTGGTTATTCTGACTGTCAAACTCCTCAGTGAGACCTTAAAGAGCAACATGGTGAGTTTTGCACTTTATTAGCTTTGAAGAAACAGTGACTGTGTAGGGCTCCAGTGGGTGTTTTTCCACAGAGCTGATGCCTAAAGACTTAGGGTGTACCTATTTGTTTTAATGGATACATCTGTTTCTTTCTGGCCTATAAATTTCAAAGTCATTCTAATGTCGTATTCAGATGCAAGCTGTGTTTTAAAGAGTTTGTGTGTGACAAGTTTATGCAATTTATAACTGGTTTTGTGAAAATGATAGCTGCTGCGGTGACATGTCATATACAGTTCAGCTCTTCCATTGTTAACCCTGCGAAATCCTTACAATAACATTTTAAAAAAGGTCTTTATTTCCTTTTTCAGTATGTTGAAAATACTTCATCCAAGAGACTGTATTATCACATTCCCATCATTTAGTAAAGAACTTTTGAAGATGACTGCTAAGGGACATTATCCAATGGCAAGGAATGCATTTCACTTTTCTTATAAATGTTAAGAAAATTTGAAGATTTGATATCACAGTCACCTAACTGCTTTTGTCTCTCATGTTTGGATTCTGCTACTAAGACAATACATTTCTACTCTCTACACCCTCTTTCAGTTTGAGGTGGACTTTACTGCAGTCAGTGAGAAGCAGCATCGCACTGTAGGAGGAACGTCTCTGCCCATCTCCACAGCCCAAACAGGGGCTCATGCTTCACCAGATCTCCTCACAGCCTTGGATTTAGGAGTCTGAAACAGACTATTACCTGTGTCCTTTTGTAATTTCACTCCTTATACATATCTTCAGGATTACCACTGAACATACAAAAAAAACCGAACCCAACCATTCTCCTTTGATTTGGTTTTAGATAGATAGGAACTCAGTTGACTCATTTTAAATGTTTTTTCGATTTCTTTAATTAAGGAAGGAATTAATGCAGATAAAGGAATAAAGGGGATCCAGGTTTTTGTTAAAAAAAGTATTTAAAGAAAAAATCATCAAGAGTTTGTACAGCATTGCTCAGTGAAAAGTCTGAAGATCTGGGAAACTGTGTTAAATGACAGAGTTTTGATGCTCCAGAGGTATTGAGAATATTCTGTTGAGCTGTGGATTGCCAGCCACAAGAGGAGCTGGACCATCTGTAGATTTCTATGAGTGGGACTATCAGGAAGAAAAAAAAGGGGAGTGTCTTTATGAAAAAACTTGAATCTTGACTTGAAATATTGGATTTTCTCTTTCCATCTGATATGAAGTTCTTATTAGATGATAGGCAATTCAATTAAACCAGACATTTTACAGAAAGCCATAGACTGCATTTTTCACACTTTAGGGTGACGGTGTTGAGGCTCAGAACCCCGATTTGCAGACATGCCAAATGATTACATTTGCAGCCTAGAGAAAGCAAGCTGTCCCAGAATAAGGGAATATGCACTGTTAAATCCTATGGGAAATTAGCTAGTAGCGGTCTCATTCTGAATACCTAGAATTAACAGAAATATTTGGATGCAATGACTCTATGTATCAATTTTCCGCTTATAAAATGAGGATGGAAATTTTCCTTTATTTCATAGGATTCAAATATTCATTTCAGTGCATCAGGAATTAAGGAAATGCTTGACAAATACACTGACTGTACAAAATACATTTAAGACAAAAAAATAAAAACAAAAGTCTCACATTTCATTTGAACTTAAAATAGAAATATCTGAAATGAAATGCCTTTTAAAAAAAAAATGTTGTTTTGTTGTGTATTTTACCTATTTTCACCATCTGATTTCAGGGAAAACAATTCAGTTAATTTGATGCACATTATAATTAAATTTGGTTGAATGAAACATTAAAACATTTTTTTTTTCACTGATGTCTGTATTAGCACTGGAACAAAGAAAACATAAAAGAATAAAGAATGTGAAATGTAAATAAAGAATATGAAGTGAATAACAAATGGAACTAGTAATTTTTATTTAAATCAGGATTTAAGTAGATAAATATTACTTTCCGTAACTTTCTGAAATTGATAATAAAATGTTAAAATAAAATATAAATTACCTATTTCTTGTGCTGTGTCAGAGTTTTTTTCATCGTATAAGAAACACAAAAAAGCAGATCTGACTTCCTTAAGTGAATATTTGCATTTGTTATACTTTTAATATAGGATATGTTTTTGTCTACTAGTGTGATTACAATAATTCTTAAGAAAGAATTAAGTAAAAAAAATCAAATTAAAAGTGGTCATCTGAGTCAATCATTGATGAAATGACACTAAACAAGTGTTTTATACTTCGTGTATACTTTACAAATTTTCTAGCTCCTAATTTAGATTTAGTGTGTTTTACTAGGACTATATTTTTCTTATAGCACTTTTCTTACTGTGAGTTTACATAAAATTCACTATTTCAGGTAATTTTTCTTGTAAGTCAATTTTCATTGACCAATTTCTGGCATTTCAGTTATTTCTCTGCAAGAATACAAATTAGACATCAGTGTCTTTTGAATGCTCGTTATGAGTGGAGCAGATGTATAAGAAATCAAACAAAGTGGTTTTACAGATATGGAATAGAGGTGCTTATAAAGCATAATTATGGTGTTGTATAGCATGTAATAGCTATTTTACACAGATCTGTAACGGAGTTGTAGCATTCTGTACCCAGATATTTAATGTGTGGGAAAAGGGATAATAGGACACTAAGAAAGTTTTTCACAAAATGTGGATTTTATTTTTTTTTAAAGCAACCAAATCATTAATTCATTATGTTAATTTTAGGGAGAAGTATTTTCCTGGTGTATATAAGGTTGCAAGGTAAGGGAAGTTTGAGGGGTTTTTTTTTGTGTTGTTTGTTTGTTTCCTGTGAATTGCAAGGATAATAAACCACTGAAACAGTATTTTACACTGTCACATAAAAATAGGTTAACCTGATATGCAGCTCATTATGCTGGGATGAAGGGACTCTATTTAGTTACTTACCTAGCAAATTCAATGAGCTTCTTGCAGGTGTTTATTTTTAAGCTAACTGTGTCCAAGGATTTCTATAAGCTAAAAATAACTGTCTGTAGGGTAGTCTTCTGATTTCCAGCTTCTAAATCCAGTTTTACTGTCTTTATTTGTGTTTAAAGACATAACTGGAATTCCATGGAGGAAAATAATTCCCAGTATGCCTGATAGAAATAATTAGTTCCCATTTATTTCAGTCACAAAAACGTAAATAACTAATGAAACTGCATATGTTGTGTAGATACTCAGGATACTCAGTTTGACTTTTAGGTTACTTTTGTGATGTACAAAATGAATAAATACTTGATTTAAAGATTAAGCTTTGAACTGAAGAAAATAGTATCTTATGGAAAGCATTTTCTTGAAGTACTTTATGAACAAAGTATCAGGCAAACTTACAGACCGTCTAATATCCTGAATTTACTTACTGTCTAATCCTGAAAGAACACATTTATTCCTATGTTCCTTACACTAGGAAGGGTGCTTGAAAATGGGATGAAACGAACAGAGTCCCAGTTCCAACTCCTCTTAAAGTCCATTTCTTGTTTGTTTGTTTGTTTGTTTGTTTGTTTCCCCCACAGACTGCTCATGCAAAAGGAAGGTGTACTTCCCTTGCCATTCCCTCGTTTCCACTGGGAATTGATGGCTAGATAGCACAAAACAACTCAGATCCTTTTCTCTGTTCTGGAAATAAATTCCCTCCAGGGGCCTAAAGACACTGAGGATGGCAGCGTGGGATACTGCTCTTTCCCACTGTAGACCCTTTAGAGAAAATTAAAGCCATACAATAAAATAGCAAGGATCCTTCTCTCACAGGCCTCAAATAGAGATATTTCAGAAATTTTTTTTTTCTCCTAGTAAAGAATTCGGATGGTACCTGAGAAGTAATACATTCTTTTGTTAGTAAAGCCACATGCCTGTAGTTACCTACTCGATGTATGAAGAATCAACTGAATTATTTCCCCTAAAATATCAGAATGTGAACTAATAGATTATTTTTACTTCAAAGTGTGTGTTGTCCTGCAGAGTTACGAGAATGTACTACAATGAATATTGCAAGCTTGTCCTTCCTTAAAGGTACTGTTAAATAACTTTATATTCCACCTAAGAAGTTATTAAGGTTGTAATTAGAAGTGGTGTCACACTTGACTAAGTGAATCCTGATATTTTAAAAAAATACATTCTACATAATTTTGTTTATTAATTCTTAATCTTTCTCTTCCTCCTTCCCCTCACAGAAGATACGTAAGAATGTTCAGAAAAAGGAGTACGTACTTTTATACAAGAAATGTCATGGGTGTTGAATTTTTCTACCTCAATTTCATAGCTTGGAAAATTAATTTATGAATATATTAAAATGGTTAACTCTTTATTAGGCCTCTCAGTTCCTGAAAGAAGCATGTACAGTGCATAATTTGGTATGACTAGAGAGACTTTTTAATTCACCTTGGATATGTCCTCTTATGTTGATAGTTACATGAATAGCCAACAGCACTTTTATGTGTATGATATACGACTTCCATATAGAACTGTGCCAACTATGTATCTTATATCCACAATAAATTAAATATTAGGCAAGTCTTAAAAATGTTGCCACTTTTATTTGAACTTTCATAAAACTATTTCACTGACAACTGAAAGTGCAATCTCACTCTAAATGCAGACTTGCATTTATCACAGAAACAGAGGGGGTTTTATCAGCTCAAGGTCGTATTACGGGTTACTAATTTTTCTTTTATCATATTTCAAAATGTATGAGTTCTTATATGAAATGTTAATGAAGAATTATATTTGGAACTAAACCAGTACCAGTTATTACGTAATACAATTTTTATCCAAAATTGGACTGGTTTTCAGGGGTATGACAGTATGAGGATGTGATCATTAAATTTCTCCCTACTGCCAAATTTCAATTTTTGTAAGAAATGTGCTTCTTTTCAAAATGTTCTTAGTATGGATAAAATAGAATTCAATACATTTCCATTTCATGTTTCAAACAAAATGCAAATTAATCTAAAATTTCATAGAACTGTGGTGCCTCAGGCATGTAAAATTGTTAAGATAACATTTCCTGGAGCTCCTTCACTACTCTAGCTATCATTTGTCCCTATAGGTGGTCATATTAAAAATCCATTTAAAATCAATTTCTAAACCCATGGAAGTATTCCAATGTTATCGGTGTAAGATGCTTTTCAAGACAAAGCCCCCAGACCCTTTTTTTACAGTATTAAGCCTGGGTCAGTAGAATTTTCATGTGGTGGACTAGAGTTAGTTAAATGGGCAAAACTGCATTAGGAAAACAATTAGATGAAGTCACCTATCATGAGAAGCAGCAGCATGCATCACAAACCGTGGCATCTATGTGAAGGTTTTTCAAATGAGAACTATGAATGTGGTACCATATGCTTTACAACCTGCCCACTTGTGGTCCGTTGAAGAGTAATGTTCTCTACATCAGCAAAAATCAATGAATTAAAAAAAACCAAAAAAAACCACCATTGCAGAAAGAATCCTCTATGGAGGATTTTCCTGAAGAAAGAAAAATGCTAGATATTTCACAAAGTATTGCACTACTAAGACTGATTTTAACTGTAAGGAGTTTAGTGTGTCAGGACTGGGTGGCAGAGGGAAAGCTTGAGACAGGCAAACAAATTAGTAATCAGATATTTAATACTGCTCACCAGGTTAGAATCATCATGCTAAATTAGCAGTAATATAATTTATATTCTTAGAAATAAAACATGTGTACCAATTTTGTCTACACGGTGTTGTTGAAACTTTATGCTTATTTGTCCATAGTGGAGTAGACCTGCAAGGTGTAATGTTACTTTTTGGATAAAAATAAATGAGCAAAGAACAAATAACGTTCACCTCACTAATCTGATAATGCATTTTCTAAATGCTGAGGGAACTGCTTAGCCTCAAGCCATAATAGTTTCCTAACAGAAACAGAAAAGGACAATTTTCTATTTGAAAATATGTCACCAGTTCAGTAAATTATCCTACTCTTTCTAAGTCAGACTCTTAGGCTAAGCTTCATGTAGTTAAATAGTTTTCCTTTTTATTCTGAGCTGTTGAGTTAAAGGACAAAGAAGTTTTGCAGGAAAAAAACCCCAACAAAACAAAACAACCCCAAACCAAAACAACCCTTCTGTTCCAGCTTGTCCTCAGATATCAGAGGAGATGTGAGCAGCTGGGCTTAGATTCTGGATGATATGCAGTTGAGCATAGTAAATGCAGTTACACTCAATATATTAAACTATCCTGATTACGGATGTACCAACAGTATGAGGCACCTTCAGTCTAGTCACATTCAATGAACTAGCACGACCATACTTAAGAAATTTGGTCACATCCAGTGAGAACTGTCATGTCCAAAATAATGAATGGTGCAGTTTACTGAAGCAACACAAATATAGGTTCTTTTGGATTGGTAGTGATAAATACACTGTCTGCAAAGCACATGCAAGTATATGAATATGAATATAATTAAAGTATAAAACAAGTCTATAGAGATTTCTAAGTTTCCTGTGGAGGTACCTGATACAGCTGAGTGTTCAAATCTCACCCAATAGGTGTCCCTGGGGATGGAGGAAAAAAGAGAGATTGATGGGCCAGGGCCAACTGTTTGAGGTTTAATGGGGCCAAGTGCCAGGTCCTGAGCTTCAGTCACAATGACCCAATGCAATGCTACAGGCTTTGGGAAGAGTGGCTGGAAAGCTGCCTGGCAGAAAAGGACATGGGGATGGTATTTGACAGATGGATGAACATGAGCCTGCAGTATGCTCAGGTGACCAAGAAGGCCAACAACATCCTGGCCTGTATCAGAAAGAGTGTGGCCAGCAGGAATAGGAAAGTATTCGTCTCCCTGTACTCGGAACTGGTGAGGTCACACCTCAAATACTGTATTCAGTTGTGGGCCCCTCACTACAAGAAGGACATTGAGGTGCTGGACCATGTCAAAAGAGGGGTAGCAAAGTTGGTAAAAGGTCTACAGCACAAGTCTTATGAGGAGCATCTGAGGTCACTGGGGTTGTTTGGTCTGGAGAAGAGGAGGCAGAGTTGAGACCTTATCACTTTCTACATCTACCTGTTGTAGTGAGGTGGGTATTCATCTCTTCTCCCAAGTAACAAATGATAGGGCTAGAGAAAATGGCCTAAAGTTGCGCCAGAGGAGGTCTACATTGTGTATGAAGAAAAAAGGCTTCCCCAGAAGAGTGATCAGGCATTGCAACAGGATGCTCAGAGACGTCATAACGTCAGCATCCCTGGAAGGGTGCAGAGATGTAGGTGTAGACCTCCCTGGAACTTGTAGACATGGCACTTCAAGACATGGTTTACTAGACATGGTGGGGTTGGGTAGATGGTTGGACTTGATGATCTTAGAAGTGTTGTCCAACTTTAACAACTCTATGATTTCTGGAGGTGTGTATTTGTGTTATAATGAGATTATAATGAACAAGGATTATAATAACGAAAGGACATGATTTTGACAAAAAAAAAAAAAAAAAGGAAGCTGCTGGCTCAGGATAAGAACCATGTGGTTTAACAGTTCCATAGTGTCACAGAACCACAGAAACCAGGCCAGGACAGATAACAAACAAAAATAATGAGATTTATTTTACATGATGGACAGAAAAGTGTCAAACTAACTGAAACTGCTCTGAAGCTCACACAGACACTAATAATCCACAGGTGCAGGATGTTGTTCAGGATGTTAATACTACACCTCTCAAGAGCTCCTAAGATTTATAATTGATAACCTCCAGTAATTATCTCACAATTGAGTTGGTTTCCTTTTCTTTTCCTCTTCTACTTTTTTTGATTTCAGGGACATAATAAAATAAGCTAAAAAATGCAGCTGTTCATTCAAAGTATCTACCTTGAAAAAGGATTTTTTTTTAAACATTAAATTTATAGTGTTTTTCTTGTGTTTCACCAAAGGAATTCATGTTACTTGAACTTATTTGTATCTTATCTTTTCGCCATATATTAAAATAGAACAGAAAGAAAATGCTGACCCAGAAAATAAGTTCCTGTCACTAGCAGAAAATCTCATAGTGACTTAAAGGCTATCTGAACTTTCATTTAGTAATTACAGTAGCAGATGAATATTACTGACCACTAATAAAAAATAAATTAAATAACAATTTTCCTGGATGTTGAATGGCCTTTAAGCATAACTGAGTTTTGGAAGGAAGCAATTACCACCAAAAAAATATCCAAGAAACACCCTGGAATAGGGCCAGGTGTTGGAGATGTATGATGTCACTGATACAGCTCTTTGACACGTGCAAGGCCATTCCCATACACTAGGACAAACACTGACTTGATTTACACAGAACTTGGGAAAAATCAGTAAGATACAAACACAATTCTGATCTGTCAGTGGTCATAAATTATAAGATCTGAGTTGATTAAACTGCAAAGTTCCAGCAATGCCCCTGATTATTTTTATTTTCATAAATTATTGACAACATCCAAATGGTTTCTGGAATTGAAACGTCTTGCTGCATTGATAAAAGTTAGAGCATTTCAATTAAAAAGATACAAAATTCACATTTTTCTTTCTTTTTTAGAAATTGAATTACTGGATCAGCATGCTTTTATGTATTCATCTCTTTTTATTCCTTTTTTTTTCCCCCTCCTTTCAGTTAGCTGTATTGCTTGAGCTAAAAGTGCTAAAGAATGTGATTTTATTGTCCAGAGTTTGACATCTTTTGACATGCTTAAGAGTTTGCGATGAAAATCAATGCTTTTCTTCCTGAGAAACACGCATATTTCTTCTGATATTATTGCATTCTTGTAATGAAGAGTTTGAGAGATGACTTTTTTTTGTTAATATCTTCTCTTCTTTATCTTTCCCGAAATTAGAGTAGCACTAATTTCATCTTCCAAGTTCTTTAGCATCAGATGTTTATCTTGAAACAGCCTTTGACTATGCTCAAGCTCAGTCACATCAAATCATGAGCTTTTATCAAGGATCCCAGCTTCAACATATCTGACATGGACCTTGATTTCCCAGGTGATGCTCAAGACACTACAAGATTTCAAATCAACAGCAAACATACTGCAACAGCATATGAATGAGAAAGCTAGCTCCCTTGCCAAAGACACATGAATACTTCAGAGAACAGAAAGTAAAGGTTGTTATTATTTTTTCCTAGAGAAACTCAAACTTTTTTTTTTTTTTTAATACAATGTCAGTTTGGAAAAAAAAAATTCTCATTCCACAATGGCATAGGCAAATATAAACTGAATTTTCACAGGGGTGGATAAGCCAGTTGCAATGCATTGGGCTATAATGAAGCAGCTCTTTTTTTAATTCACCAGATGCCTTCATCCAAGCAGATCCTCTTTTAACAAATTCAGTAAATATACTGATTCATATTCAGTGCAGGAGTAATTCATATTCTAATATTAATTCATACAGTTTGTACTCATCAACAGTGTTGGAATACATTTACCAGAGATGCCCCTGAAAAGAAAGATAAGCATGTTACACAACTTTGCAGGCACATGGGTTACTTCTCTGGAGAGTGCACTCTCCATTAGTGGCATGTTTTCTGAGAAGAGAAAGAGGAAAGGGGCATATGTTCCTCGTGTTTGGGTTTTTTTGGGTTTTTTTAATTATTATTATTTAAAGATTGCCTTAGTGTTGTTCAATAAGCATCATCAGAATTTTACTTTGCAAGTTTTATTTGGCTTTATAATCTAGCATGTCTAAGTGATGGATGGCTTTCCCATAAGAATTAGCTTTGTCTGTACTTGACAACACATAAAAGTAGGCAGCTTGCAAAGCAAGTTACAATAGCCACTTATACTTTTAATATCTCATTGAAGAAAACCATGACAGTGTGTTTTACTTTAAATACAAAAATATGAGTGACAGAATCTATTCTGAGCTTGAAACACTACAGAGTGACAGAGCATTGAAACAGGCTGCCCAGAGAGATTGTGGAGTCTCCTTCTATGGAGAGATTGAAAACCTGCCTGGATGTGATCTTGTGCAACCTGATCTAGATGATCCTGCTTTATCAGAGGGATTGGACTAGACGATCTCCAGAGGTCCCTTCCTACCCCTACCACTCTGACATACTGTGATTCTATGATTCTGTTATTCTGAAAATACTCCTAGCAGTTGTGAACACCTGGGCACTAAAATGCAGATGAAATTCAACATTAAAAAAGTAAAAGTAATGCACACAAGTTACAATATTCTTAATTTTATGCATATGGTAATGGTTTCTAACCTGACAATTAGTATTCAGGAATGATGTCCTGAAGTTATTAACATAAATTATAAGACATCAGCTTGATATTGAAATCATAAAATGAAGAGGCAGAGGGGAGAAATGAATGACAGAAACTAGCAGAACTATTTAAACAATATGGAGAAATTATTTGTTTTGGGTTCCATTTATGTACTTTGGTTCTCAACCCTTCTGTCACAGTTTGTATGACATACTTAGGTTTAGAGAAGAGCTATAACAAATAAAATAGTGCCAATGTAGGCGAATAACTAAATTAAAAAGTATTATTCTGTTTCAGAGAAAGATATGAAAATCTATCACATAATGGGTAAGAGTCTGATGTGTGGCTGGGGGGGGACGGGTGGGTGTGGGGCTTACATTGAGTCATGAGGTTCAGAAAGTACCTCCTGGCTTTCTAAACTCCTCAGAGAATATCCTAGGTGCTTACAGGTACAGTCGTAGTCTCAGATTGGGTCAACAGTTTATGTCTAAAGGATGATAGATAAAACCACATATCAGAATCAATGTTTGCCTGCCAGAGCTCCTGAAGGACTTTCACTGAAACAGTTTCCCAAAGTTCAAACTAATAGAACGTTTATTAAAGTTTGTGATTGCAATTGATAATAAATGCACTTACTGCAATAGTGCTAATATATGGCTATGATTATAATTATAAAGCTATCAAAGTACTATCCCAGGTATTCTCACCAAAAGTGTGAAATACAAATTGCTTACCAAAAAGGTGTCCCTCTCTTGGGCGGAGGAGAAAGGGTATAGACCATCAACTATATCTTTGGGTCTTCAGTTGCTTCTCTTCCGCTCTGGGAATAGCTTCCTCAATACCCTTTATACCCTAATCTTAGTTGTTCCCTCTCAGGCATGATGTTTAAACATGATTTGGTTGGAGAGGCGAGTACACTACAATTATGCATGCACTTTGTTGTATAAAAAACAGGTTGAATGGCTGGATCCAGAGAGTTCTGTTAAATGGAATTGAGTCCATTTGGCAGTCCGTCACAAGTGGTGTCCCCCAGAGCTCATTGCTTGGGCCACTCCTGTTTAAGATCTTTATTGACAACTTGGATGAAAGGATAGAGTGCACCCTCAGTAAGTTTGCAGACAACACTAAGATAGGATGGGTAGAAGTGTTGATCTACTTGAAGGTAGGGAGGCTCTGCAGAGGGACCTAGTCAGGTTTGATGAATGGGCCAAAGTCAGTGGTATGAATTTCAACAAGGTCAAGTGAAAACAACAACAAAACAACAACAACAAAAATAAAAAAAAAAAAGGTGTTTGCTTTTATCCCCTATATTCTTTCTTAGGCCTTAAATGTTGGGCAATGTTGGTAGAATGATATTGTTGGGATAGATGAATCTGTCTGATCCAGTACATTCTTACATCTAATGGAAAGTGAAATCAAGCTTACTGAACTTTTTCATTCTTTATTTGACAGAAAAATAGGAGATGCACTTCTGCATTCTGCCTAATTTTATATGTGTATTTTCTTTGAGTTTGTTGCTTAAGGGGAAGTTGTGAATAAAATATAAATAATTTCCCTGATATGTTTTCCATTGAGATCTTCTACAAAGTGTAGAAAGCACTTCATGAAATGTGCTAGATTGATATGTTAAGCTTTGGCTTTGCCTGTCTGCATAAAGCACTTGGACCAATATAGAAATGAGAAAGTTAATTTGGTTGTCAAAGCGTAGGGGGGGTTGTCCATCATAGATGTATTGATCAGTAGCAGGACAAAAGAACTGGCAGATTGTCTGTTCTGGTCTCCATACATCCTGTCCATTCTATTGAAAACCACGGCATTTCCCTAAGCTATTAAAAATAGTTCATTTCCACACAGAAAATTGAAAACATAGAACTACAGGTATGCACTATACGCCATCTACAATGTCTGTGGAGATCTCCTGAAATCAACATCAGAGATAGGGCTTTCTCAATTTTTCACTTTTTCCAGTTAGTTTCAAATAATATATTTTAAATATTTTAGTTATATTTTAAAAATATTTTGTTTAGTCATGCCATAAAAAAGAGCATAAACAGCTGCATAAGTGGTATTTCTATGGAATGCTAAATTATGCTCATATTGAAATACTACATTTTAGTAATTTTCTAATTATCTTTCTTCATTAGCAATAACTTATGTCCTGAGACTAGTAGAAAAGTTTCTGGAGGATGGAATTTGGCTATAAGTCTACATCATTTTCACATGCATAATGCAAGTCTTTCTTCAAGACTTTTCACAAATATGTAAATCAATAGCATAATCTGCTTGAAAATACAGACAAGGTCATGACTATTTAATTTGGTGTATTTAATTTGGTCTTTCTAAAAGGGTTGACTTTTGTAGGACTAGAATGGCTCTGAGGGCACAATCTGGCCCTAACCGGCTCTTGTCCAGGACTCCAGGGCCTTCCACCTCTGCTGCTCATGGCTCAGGACCCTATTTCAGCCCAGATGGAGAACACCAGTCATGTTTCAGGAGTGTCAGTCTCTAGTCCCTTCTTCTTTTGCCCCTGGTTGGCCACAGGCCCTGGCTTATCATGTGCCATGGCTGGGGCTGTCAGTGACACCATTACATGCATCCAGCTCTGCCTGGTGTTGGCTTTACTTATAAGGCATATTATTTATTATCTTTTTCAGGCTTATTATAAAAGGATCTTATAATCAGTTTATCATTTGTGAGGAGCATACAGAACTTGATGTTTCAAACTGAATTACTTCATATATCAAAAAGAAAAAGGATAAATTGCAGCATTCGCTTAAGAAAATTGGAGTCTATTTCAGACAGGGGAAATTGGAAGGAAAAAAAAAGCAAAAAGCAAGCAAGCCTGAATAATTTAAAGCAAGATCAGTACAGTTTTACAAACTAAGAAAGGTGTCTTAGCTGTAATCTCAATGTCTACCAATGATGAAATAGCAAACTAAAAAACCCTCAATCTCACAATTGATAGTGTGCACCCTTATTTTCTTTTAACTATGGCAATATTGTAAACTTACCTAAAAACGTTTTAAGCTCTAAGTTAAGTGCAGATCTTTTTCTCTTACTACTTTAGAAAGCTTGTGGCAGAAGTTACAAGTTGAGGTTCTGTGGAAGAAATTATAGAGGTGGAGATCAGGTAGCTGTAATCAGCAGTTGCTTCCATACTACAAAGGGATTGAGCATCTATAAAACGTTCTGTGGCTGATATTACAAGCAATTTAGGAAAAAGAAATTTACTTTTTTTTGATAATTTAAGAGAAAGTTGTTGATATATGAAAACAGTTAAATTCAACAAAGATGTATATTTAATTACTATGGTAAATGCAACTTTCTGTATATGATAATATAAGGGCATTCAATTGTGTATATTATTACAAATTTCATGTCCGGATTAAGCAGTTGATAAAATAGCTGCAAACCTAAACAGGATACATCACATTGTCCCAGAAAGGCAAATTTTTCTATTAGCTTTGCAATCCATATTTAGAAGTGTTCCTTCAAAAATAGCTGATTAAAAACCAACCAAACAAGCAAAACAACAAACCCTCATCAACTTCAATGTAGACCTCTATTTCCCTCTGCTTATGTGATATATTTTTGGTTCAGACTGAAACACTTGTTAGATGCTTTAGATATACTAACACCATTAATATATCTTCAGTAAAAGCTGGTCTGTCTAGATAGATAAAAGAACAGAAAACATGATTTATGAAGAAACATTAAATTACATAGTTGAGGGGATTTATTTGTTTGATTGGTTGGTTCGTTTTGGTTTTTGTTCTGGAAAATAGAAAGCTGTCCTGAGAGACATAATTTCCAGAAACAAAGAATATGGTGTTCAAAATATAATCCAAAGGCATATTTAAAATTCTCTGGTAAATGGTTGCTTATTTAGATATTTTCTACAAACTAATTTAATAGTGAATATTCATTCATTATATGGAAACTCCAGATTAATTTCTTTCATGTCACTAGAATACAGTCTATATAAAGTAACTTTCATGTCTATACTGTAATAACTGTGCCACAGTATATTTAGAGAAAGGTTACCCCCAAGCAGGACAGAAAAATCTTTTTCATTTTGCCATAGAAGGAGAAATACTCTGGTTTAGAATAAGTTGAGGCACAGTTCTGCAATTTAAGCATTAGAGTATTTACTGAGGGGTGTCATAATTTCACAATCATGTTACCAGTGATTACTTACAATAATATTACGTAGTGAATTAAACCAGATGAGCGAGTCACTCTTTCTTTCTGGACCAATGAATATTTAATTATGCTATGCACACTGGAAAGAATTTTAAACAGGGAGACTGGGAGGTGCACGATTCCGTAGAAATTATGTCTACTATTTCCTTTAAATTTGTGTTCACTCTCAGAAGAGAACTGAATACAAACCTTCCACAACTTGAGTTAATGCTCTAACCACGTTGAACCATGCTAAGGGGAAAACAGTAGCGTCAGATGAACCGTGCCTTTCCACATGAATGAGATGCGCCCTGGTAACGCTCAGCAGCTCCCATGTCTACTAATGGGAGGAGGAATGTATCTAACCATCAAGCAGAGACAGGCCTTTTGCACAAGGAAAAGAGTCAAGATATTCAGCACAGGGCATGGGCGTGACTCAGGCAATGTGCAACCTCACCAGTACTAGTATTCAGGCAATAGGCACTTCAAATAATCTAAAGGTTAGTTTGCACATGAAAATGCATTTTAAAGATCTGGATACTTGACTTAAGAATTTACAGGTTCAACTAGATAGATTATTAATCCGTAAATAGTCTAGATTTTATCTTCTAATTTACATACTTGTTTCCCTAAATATTAAGTAACCCCTGGATCCTGAAACAGAAGGAAATGCAAGGTACTCTTTTTTTCTGTTGCAACATGTAAAGTTTTCTCTGATTAATCTCATGCAGCTGACAGACTGCAAAGATTGCACAAAAGGACAAATTTGCAGAAACTAACACCTGTATACTCACCAGGGGGTTTACTATTCATGGTCAAGCTGTTCAGGAAACATTGTTCTCGAAGTTTTCTTAGCCCCCTGAGAGTCTATAAAAATATTGATATGAGATGCCTGAGATAATTTGTCTTGTGAGGCTACATCTTTTAAACCAAGCATATTTTTATTTTATTTTTTGTGGAACTATTCAACAACACACATGATTTTTTTTTTTAGCTAAGAAAAACTTTGACAAAAATAATAAAATCAATATTTTGTCATGTCAATGAGAATGCTAGATTGTACAGGGACAGAGGGACAGATTGTGAAGATATACTGTATTATAAGGAGAGGTTCAAAGCTGAGAAAAGCACTCCAAAGACAGAAATTACACATGAATCATGGAATTACAGGATGGCTGAGCTTGGAAGGGACCTCTGGAGTCATCTGATCAAACTGCCTAGCTCAAGCAGGGACATCTAGAGCCACATGTCTCTATCCTCTGATTATTACTAAAGTTTTGGATTACACGTATGTTGTAGTTTTGCGTAGCTGGGTGCTGGGAGAGAACAGGGGGCTGCAGAAAATGACTACTATAAGGAGCAGCTAGAGCTCTCTGCAGACATTGAAGGGTAAACAAGACCAAGACCAAGCCCACCAGCAATGGTCACAGCACCTCTGGGAATCACATTTAGGAGAAAAAAACTCACAAGCAGCTGCATTTTGCCACAGGAGAAGGCAGTGAGATGTAATGAGCTGTGCAGACACCAAGGCCGGGGAGGGGAGGGAGGAGACATCCCATGTGCTGGAAAGAATGATGTCCCTGCAGTCCGTGGAGAAACCCATAGTGGAGCGAGTGTCCCCCCACAGCCCATGGAAAAGACTGAGACCCCACCTGTAGCCCGTGGAGAAGCTGCACACTGGATGGAGCAGGTGGAGACATACAGAAGATGCTGTGACCTGTGTTGGAGCAAACCTCTGCCAGCACTTGCAGCCTGTGGAGAGAGACAGAGGCACAGAAATGGGCAAGAGAGAGATTTGTGCCAGAACAGGTTTGCTGGGGGGAGGCTGGTGACCCCGTGGAGGACTGGGACTGAGAGACATTGTGATTTATGACTGCCCGCCATAGCAGTGACCCATGCCAGGGCAGCTGATGAAGAGCGAGAGCCCTGTGGGCAAGGACTCACGTTGGAGAAGTTCGTGAAGGACTGTCTCCCATGGGTGGGACCCCACGGTGCAGCTGGGGAAGGGTGTGAGGAATGAATGCCCCCCAGCCAAGAAGGAAACCAACTTGCAAGGAGCTGACCAAAGACCCCGATTTCCCAGTCCATGCCCCTCCCTGTGCCACAATGGGGGGAAGAAGGGAGTGAAATCATGACTAGAGTGAAGTCTGCAAAGAAGGGAGGGATGGGGGAGGAGATAGAGGTGTTTTAAGATCTGGAAAAGGAAAACAGCTCATGAAGAAGTGACTGAGAACCCCATTTCCCTAGTCCCTGTCCCCCTGTGCTGCGAGTGGGGGGAAGAAGGGAGCAAGATCATGACTAAAGTAAAGTCTGCTAAGTAGGGAAGGGTGGGAGGAGGTGCTTTAAGATCTGGTCACGCTGCTCATTATCAGACTCTGGTTTCACTATGTGTAGTGTGGTGTAATAAATTAGTTTTCTTTCCTTCACTCTGTGTTGAGTCTGTTTTGCCCATGTCGTTGATTACAGGATGATCTCTCCCTGTCCTTGTCTTGACTGCTAAACCTCTCAATATATATTTTCTCCCCTGTCCAACTAAAAAGGGGAGTGATAGACTGATTTTGGTGGGTGTCTGGCCTCCAGCCTGGCTTAAACCACCACAATGTAGGTACAGCTAAAAGAGTGGAACTAGTTTGACTAATTAACAGTCAAACACAGCTGCATCCAGTGCAATCTTCAAGGGTGCAGAAGTGCAAGAGGAAAGCTTTCCATCTAAGCTAGGCATTGTCAATCTGTGCCACATCTCTGCCAAGAAAAATCCAGTATTAATTGTCAAACAGCAATTTCAAGCAGGAAGTATAGTCATTGATCTTCTAGTACTCTTTTACTTTAGGGTGCATTTTATTCTGCAGATGACTAATTAATGTGGTATTACAAAACAAAAAACCACACAATTATGTCATTTTCATACCCATCATCAGTTCATATATGATTCAAAGGGAAAATCTGTCATTTAAAGTTTTATTTAGTAGAGTTTCATAAAATGGGTAAATATCTGAATGAATGGCTGAATGGTTGAAAAATCACCTATGTTGGTTTTTGTTAGTATGCTTTTTGGACTATGAAAGCCTCAGGGACATAAAATTATCACCTAGAATTACAAACTTGTATGTTCCCATTGAAGTAAAAAGAAGAAAGCCTCATTCCGCAGTGTCATACACCAGGATTTGCAAATTCGCATAATTAGTTTTAATTGTATCTATATAAATATTTCTTTATGTAAAGAATAGAAGGTCTAGTCCAAAGCTCATGAAAATAATACATTCAAGGGGTACAAGGCTCTTTTGAAGGTCCTTGTGCTGAAACCAGAGTGTACCTGCACAGAACTCTTTCTCAGTCTCCCTAAAATTTTCTCAAGTGTAATCAAATAAGCATACAAAAATCAGGTGTTGGTTTATGGACTTATTTCTGAAATCTGGTCTCTATAGTAACAAAATATTGAAAGTTAATATATGATTATAAGTTCTATATACATTATATATATGTTGAATATGCTTCATTTTTACAGATAATTTTTATGCTAGCAAAAATCTGTTAGCATAAAATATTACCTTAACTATACATGCATAGTGACTGATTATCTTAATATTTCATATTTTCAGCTGGAAGCATCACTGCTTGATTTGAAAACAATTCAGCCAAAAGTTATTTATAAGGACATAAAAGAAGGGTTTGTATAGCCCTGTATTATATGAAGAGAAAGACACATTTATTCCTCTGAGAGATAATGTTGAACACTTGTCCTGGTTTCAGCTGAGATAGAGTGAATTTTCTTCTCAGTATGGGGCTATCTTCTGATTTTTTTTGGAAGCAGTGTTGATAATATAGAGATGTTTTTTGTTACAAGGACGTGGGTTTTGCTATTGTTGAGCAGTGCTTACACAGAACCAAGGCCTTTCCTGATTTTTACACTGCATCACCTCCAAGTAGGCTGGGGGTACACAAACAAAAAAGTTATTTCTGATATTTTTAATATGTGTTCATTATTAATGACACCGACAATAAGAATAATGTTACCGTGTTAATGGATTTAATATGACAGTATCATAGTTACTGTGCTGTATGAACTAGGAAACATTCTTGAATTTAAAATTTAGAGATTAAGAGCTCTAGATACAGAATGTATCTAAACCATATCATTTTAGAGACTAAATTTTTGTAGCAACACCCTAACTGTTGAGGACCCCCACCCATAGTAAAATACAAGTTATAACTTTAGGTTAATCAACTATAAGTTCATTAACAGAATTAAGTGAAGTGGCATATGTAGCCCTTGACTGAACAATGTAACTTCCAAGAGTATGTTAAGAGCTGACAGAGCTTCTTTGGAACTCAGTCTTATCTCACTTCTTTTTTTTTTTTTTTACTTCATTGTAAGATATTTCCCAAAAGTAAATATTGAAAATAAGATCAATTTGTTTTAATAAAATAAAAATATTTTAATAAATATATTTTTCACTCCTGTATTCAGCAAAAATAATCCCACTGAAATTGACTGTATAGGCTCATAAAGAGTATATGTAAAGGCTTACTTGATGACTATAAGAACACAGAGATATAGATGACTTCAACACTCAAATTCCAACCATGATGAGATTTGAGCAGACTACATGCTTGTTTTTTTTCTTTTAAACTTTATCAAATTGAGAAAAGCTTTATTTGATCTTTCCGAGGTGGCTTAAGATGTTAAAGTAAAAAAACCTGATGGGTTCAGGGTTTGCTTGTTGTTTTGTTTTGTTTTTTTTTAATTATGCCTCATAATTTTGAAAATATTTGTGTTTTATTAAAAAGATAAAATAAATGCAATTAAATTTGGTATAGTCTCATATTTAAATGTGTAAGCTCTTGTTCTTCCAAAAAGCCTGTATAATTTAACTCATTTTTATAATTTGTATTTATTGTCATTTTTTCTGAAAGACATTAGAAAAGTATGAATGGTCTCTATAGCTGTTCACCGGCTTTGTGTTAGGGTTTTATTTGAAACTGATATATTTGTCATGTATAACCTACAAGTATCTTTTTAGGAGACTAGATTAAGTCCAAATATGAAATCTGTAAAAAATCTACTTAGTCTATATATAAAAACTCTAAAATATTTATTCGTAGGAATTGTCAAAATTATATTTAGAAATTCAATTTTACCTTAGAAAAAAGGTATTGCTTGGATAAACATACTGCAAAAAAAGATTTGCATCCATCTATAGGAAAGAAATAGATCATCATCTAGACGGATTAGATTTAAAATCTACATGAATTCCAAGAATAAAAATGTAGGACTAAAACCATAATTAATCAATTAAAAAAAAATGTTTGTCTATGCATTTGGTTCGTTTCTACGTAAACTTCAGCAACATTCTTCTATTTTGTTTTAGAAAAGTGATTGTCACAAACAGATATAGCTTGTTAGAGAATATTTCCATGAGAGAATAATTTCATAGCACTTAACTTTACAGAATAAACTGAAAGAGTAGATCAGACTTCATTAGTTGCTGCTCTGTTTCAGAAAAAAAATAGAAACCCTAGTGATAGACAGGCAGAAAACTAGTGTGGCATTCTGTGACTTATTAAACACGTTCAAGTAGACAGCATTTCCCTTAAGACTGCCAGCATTTTGCAGGATTAAGGACTAAATCCTGATATTTGCATAACTGTTTAAAGAAAAGCGGCAACGGTGAAACTCGCTTTGTGAGTTTAGTACCTGCTATTACTTTGGGAAACTATTGACAGGATTCAGAAAGAAGAGTTGTTGCTCTGGTCTTGATCTAGTTTACATGGAGTAATCATTGGCTTTGGTTTATACTCAGTTGTTAGACTACTTTGTAGTTTCATCGGTTTGGCTTATACTTTCTTTTTCTTTTCAGATATGTAACTTTGCATTAGACCAAAGCTTGAAGACATCTCTTACATCCCAAATAAGCATCTTATCCAATGGGCTTTCAACCTCACCACTCACCTGCAGTTTCTTTATCTTGTGCAAACAACAAAAGATGTGTTACTTAATAAGACATCGCTGGGCTGGGTAACCTCTAACATCCATCCAAATATTAAAACAACCCTTTTTTTTTGGGTTAACCTTGGAGTTTCAAGGAAGGGTCCATGCCCACATCTATCCTGTCCTGGGTAACTAGATAAGCATCAGCACTAGGAGATGCATCCACAGAAAGAACCCTACATCTTGAGTGATTGACCAATAAACCATTAGAAAAAGAAAGTAGAAGCATCTCTGCCCCCAATTTCACACATGTGTTTGTGTGCAGATGCATATGATTATTTTGGTTTTCTTCTCACAACTGTTTCCAAATTTTATCCTGCAGGCAAGAATAATGTAGGCAAGAAAAATGTTCTGGTTTTTTTTTGTTTTATAATTATTATTATTATTGGTTTATATTTGCTGGAACTAAAAAGCAGATTGTAACAGAATTGTTTAAAGATTTCTATTTTCTGTTTAAATATTTCTGACTAGGACAAAGACTTGGAAGTAATATTTAGTTGTTACATCATTCTGTTTTTTCTTCATTCCTTATTTCTTTCCTGCAGAATAACATTTTAATATCATTTGCTTATGAAAAGGATATGTAGCTATATTGTGCAAACTGTACCATATCAGATCAGGTTTACATAAGACACACAGCTCCAAAAAGACAATTAGAAAGGAAAAATAACCATAACGTGTGCATAATTCAACTTCAGAGTGAAATGTTTTCATTACCTTTGTAATTCAGTCACCTGAAATGTTCCTTATGTAGACTAGTTGTCATGTGATTGCTATGCAATTACGTAAGTAATTTATAAAGTCACTGTGGTGTCCATGAGTGATGGTTGCTCTATTTCCTATTTAGAAGCCCTAGCAGTACATTATTTGAAACTTTAATTTAAATTGAAATTATATTAAGGAATATAACAAGTCTAAAAAAAAAATCACTTAGGCATTTCTTTATTATTTTAGAGAAACATTCCAACTTCAGTTGCATTAAGTCATTAGTACTCTCATTAAATAACTCCATCATTCATATACAGCAAAGAATTTCTGATTAACTACATATGCAAAAATGAGTCCTGTAAATTTCTGGAGTTCAACCTTCAGAGTCAAGTATTAAATTTTTAAATTAAAATTCATTACTTTATGTACAGAATTGCTTTTGTTCTTTTGTTTACCCATAGGTCATACCCCTAGGAGAGACACATACCTTGTGTGCCCTACATGATTTTCTGTGATTTTTTTTATTTTTTTTTTTCTTTCCACAACTGCTCAACTTCATCAGACCTATCAGTGAGAAAGCACCTTTGAATTTTTTTGGGCAAAGGAAAAAAAAAAAACCAAGAAAACAACTGAATGCAGATTTTCTGTTTTTCCTGGCAGTTGCAAGGCTGCTGTGCTTGCATATCCACAAGTCCAACCAGGAGTGATGCTGGCCATGAGTTCCCAGTAAATAATGTGCATACTGGGAATAGTGTTTCCAGTTTGACCTGGTTCCTTCCTTTCCAGCTGATCAGGATTAAAGTTGTGTAGTAGGACATGCTCATATTTATATATAATGTGGTTTCTCCAACTTTGGACACCTGGTCTGCCCAGCAGCTGCCCTTGGACCCCAGTGTCCCCAGCTGCTGACACCAGAGACATGTGAGCCCCTGAGGCTGCAGCTACACTCCAGCCGCATAGCCCTGTTCTTGTCATACATGTACACACACATAACTCTCCAGGAGCTGGTCCAGACCTACACTCTGCCCAGCCACTGATACTTGACTGCCGTTTCTTAGGCAATGGCTCTGTCCTATGGCTTCTGCAGTATCTGACCTGCAAATTCTAGGTCTCTACATCACTCTGCTTCCAGACCTATGTCCTCTCTTGTAGCTCAATCCCAGACCTCTTGGGCTAGGTGCTGGCTATTCCTGCTTGAAGTTTATGAATGACACATTTGTACACACATACACCAAGGACTGAGGTAACCTAAGGAAAAATACACACACACACACACCGGTGCCTCCTGATGCCAGCACCCAGCCCCTGGCCTGTGGCCCCAGCCCTGTCGCAAGGTGGGTGCTCAGCCCTCCCACACAAGTATGGGGAATGGTGAGCCTTTGGCCAGGAAAACCATCAGAAACAGAGTTTAATTGGAGGAGACAGGAGAGGCTGCACTTGCTGGCGCAGACATTACCAGGCACAAGGACTTGTCTGGCCACTGCTCACACCCCAACAACCCCTTTTATCCTCTTTCCCTTTATTTTCCAATTCTTATACCTGCTTTTACAGAATCACAGAATCGTAGGGGTTGGAAGGGACCTCGAGAGAGCATCGGGTCTAATCCCCCTGCCAAAGCAGGTTCCTTTTACTACCTTCACTTCACCTAAATATACCACGATGAGCCTTGCACATTTGCAAAATTCCCCTAAAAACATCCAATTATAAGTTTTACACAGTCTCAAAATACTTTTCCCAACCTCCCCTATGAAACCTGATGCCTGCAGATTATTGCCTGACAGGATACAGGTCATGTTGGCAGAGTTTCTTTAGCTGAGTCCTCTGAGAAGGCTTCAGAGGAAGGAATGGGATTTGTCATTCCCTTTTAATATCTGCAGGAGTATCCAAGTCAGGGTTCTCTGTTTGCACAGCACAGGTTATTTAGATTCATTTTCCTGGCTTGGCCTCTCCAGACCTTTGAGTTTAGGGGGAATAGCTTTTAAATGCATAACCTAGGAACAGACACTGAATCCAGTTTTTGAATCATGGTTCTAGACTTAAGCACCTCAGAATTACTGATTCAGTAAAAAGTAATCATGCTGAATAGATTGGTATAGGTGTAGCTTAAGAGACAATTAATACAACTTTAATATAAGAATTTTCATAGTTTTAAGAATAGACTAGTTTAAGAGAAAGCTGTAACTATGTAAGCTGCTTGTGAGAGCAGAGCAAAACTTAACCATAACAATACAACAGTAACAGCCTTGAAGATAAAGAAGTAAGAATTGGTGTGGTTTTAGGAATAGATTATTTTTGAATTTTAGCAGAATTTGGCTGTGATCACCTAAGCTGTTTCATGAAAGCGGCTACAAAACTTAGCCATAATAGTGCAACAGCTTTGAAACCAGAGGAAGTAGGAGATAGAGGAGTCGTAAATAATGAGACTAATGACCAATTAAAAGACAGAGTCTATCTTGTTTTCAGTGAAAAACTAAATACTCGGTGCAGGTGTTGGGAGCCCAGATAAGCATGGAGAAAACCATAAAGAGCATGCGCTGAGAGAGAGGAAGACGTCCAGACTTCATCCCTGAAGACCACCGGAAGACCGCCTGAGTGTCACTGAGCATGCTCTATCTGGGAGGAGTTAATGTAAATGACTTCCTGGAAATAATTTGCATAACCCTGCCTTTTCTTAGAAATTATAATGAATATGTATAATTAATCTGCATAAATATGAGAAATTTGGCTTTAATGGGGGCACACATTTGGAGGAGCGATCCCCTGTGTGCCCAGCGCTGCAATAAAGGATACCTGCTTAATAGTCACCAAGGCTATTGAGTTTTGATTCCGGCTTTCCGAGGCATCATTACTTCAGTCTGTTTTCTTGTTTTGACACCTGTCTGGGGTGTCCACCATGGAGCATCGCGTCTGTCTCCTCATAGGTGGAGCTGAGTAATAAACCAAACCAGTTGGTGTCAGCAGCTGGTAGGAGCAACACCTGCACCAGAGGTGCAGAAGAGATGGGCCAGCAGCGAAACACCTAGTTAGACAGGTCCTGGGGTTGCTGTATCAATGCCTCTTTCAGTCTCGAGAGTGTCGGCATCGGCCTAGCACTTCCTAGCAAAGACCACAGGCTGCTCATGTACTAGAATAGGATCTTAGCTGCCTAAACTAAACACTCCATGTCCGCTAAGTGGTTGGTGTGAAGGCTAGCAGTCCTATAGCAAGAGCCCAGGTTCCCTGTTATTAGGAATGGGGCAGGGACTCACCTTTGGTGGCACTGAGGAAAGGCTCTTCCGCCTAAGCAAGATCCCAGTCACGAATGCAATTTAGTATTCTAATGCAGAGCAGGAGGGTAGACTACCCACTTATTTAAAAAATATTTATGAACTGATGCTACTCACCAGTAGAAGAAAAACATCCCTACATTTTCTAGACCTTTATCATATGCCTTTCTTTTGTATGTGTTTTGTTGTTGGGTTTTTTTGTGAAATATCTCATTTACTTTGTATAAAATATTTTTCTGTTTTACATAATTTACAATGGTCTTTAAGCTTGGGAGAATATGCCTACTCTGAATAAATATATTCATTAAAATAAATTCAGTGGGTTTAATAATCAGTAAATCAGGAGAAATAAAAGTGCAAAACCAAATGCAGTCCAGGATATTAATTTTTAAAAAGTTTTTTACAGGAACCTTATAGAACTATCAATGAAGGTTTGCAGAATGTCATGGAAAGTATGTTAGGCAGTAATTGCAAATCTAAAATGTGCAATATGGGTCATGATGAAAGATAGTTTGAGTATGTATGAACACATCTACAAACATAATGAAAAAACCCAATATGTTGATGTTTACAGCATGCCACTTCTGACCAGACAGCAAATTCCATGTAATATCATTTCAAAATATCTGGTGGGTTTTAATCAGTCATGAAACTTGATATGATACCATGTAATTTGAGCAAGAACACAGGTCTAGATATACAATGGGACATCAATATCCTGTTGTGTGATTACATTCAGGAATGCCAGTTTAATACAGATGTCAAACATCAGAATAAGAGTGATGATCTAGTTTGTCTTCTAGGAAACAAAAAGAAAATGCAACAAATTATCTTTTCTGTAATATCATAAGAAAATATTCCAAGTGTAACATATGGCTAATAAAATAAAGGATTTGGAGAAAAACATCTCACTGATTTTTCCTTATTCAAATGTGTGAATTGCCTCTATGAGATAAGAATACACTAATTCCTTTAAATAAGTGGTACCAGAGAAAGAAAATACAAAGGAAATATGAAAATGCATATTCTTCAGCTGGTAACAGAGGTGCAACTGTGCAAAACTGCTGCGATTAAGAGATGGGACAGAGCTTGATGCAAGCTAATTGTCATTTTATTGTAGCAAATCACAAGTTTATATACTTTGCAAAGGCCACGAGTGCCTTAGTTTCATTGGAGCGCAGAAGCCATTCTTACATTTACTATTTACTGATTGGTTAAAAAACACTTACGAACATTATTAGAAAAAACAACTTAGGCCTAATCTCACAACCTTTACACACATTCTGTTTTTTTTTCTTAAAGCATGTTTCGTTCTCCCTTTCAAGGCTGACCAGGCCCTGTTATGCACTTCTGGTGTCAAGATGTCTAGTCGCCCAACATTCTTTCGTCCCTTATCAACCAGCTCTTCTTTGTTATTTTAACTCTCCCAAGGTTTGTGTCCAACAAACCAGCACGTCTGCCTCCAACAGCCGCAGAGTGCTAGAATTTCTGCTCGACCCTTTCAGGCCTTGTGCTAACCAGAACTTCATTGAAATCATATGTGTAATAGAGGATTTATGTAAGCAGGCTAAAGATAAAATACAATTGAAAACTTTGCAAAAAAAGTAAGCTTTACTTTTAGACTTAGAGTTTTAAACCTCACAGGAAAATGAACAATCGAAGTATTAAGATCAGAAAAGAAAGTTTGAAAATAGTGATTTTCCTTTTCAAATTACATACAAATCAAAACCATATATATATATATCAAATATATATGTTTGATATAAATATCAAATATATGTACTAGTACATCAAATCATATGTATATATGTTTTTCTCTCTTTGTCTTTTCTCTCACTGTCCTTTTTTCATATCTTAAATGCAATATAGACCTATTTAAATTAAATGCTGAGGCTTCCTGATTTGATGTACTGGTTAGCTGACAGCCAGCTTGGTCAAGCTGCATTAAAGAACACAGACAAGAGAGTCACATTAGATTTCAACCACAGAATGAAGATGAATGGCTTGGTGTGTTCGAGAAGGAAGCTCCTGTGGGATGTGAATGTGAAAAGCGCTGGTGATAAACACAGCTATGGCATATGGTCAATGTAAAAAAATGATGGGAAATAAATCTTCATGATAGCTTTCTTAAGGACACATAATATGGGCTGTGTGATATCAGACCAACTGGAAATAAAGAATTCTAAGGAAAGTGAGTTGTCTAAAACTATCCTTCTCAGATGAGACTGAAAATCATAATGCTATAGCTGTGTATAAGTGAATAGTATATCACACACAGTTGTACAATAGATATAACTGGGAAAAAATCCAGAATTATTTTTTGTTTTATCCAGGTGTTTGCATAAAATGCTAATAATATAACAGACTCTGCAACAGCTGCCATATGCGGAAACATGGGTTCTTTGTTCTAGTCAGAGAATGTGACTGTTGAATACTGACTTTATACCTGTGTTTGTTGCAATTTGTAGGGTGTGAGTAGAAAAATAAAGAGTGGGTTTGCATTTCTGTTAGAATCTTTGCACAGTGGTTTTGTTGTTGTTGATGTTAGGGTTTGTTGGGTTTTGTTGGGTTTTTTTTTAAAGGAAAATGCCTTGGAATTTAAGATCTTGTAAGGAAATACTATACAACATGAATTACATTTGTGTGTATAAAGCTAAACTATGCAGCTCAACTTGCAAGATGTTAAAGCTGTTGGAAACATTTTCTAGAAGTTATTAGCTCTACCCATGAATCATGGACAGACTCCTGTACTTTCTGAATTATATCTTTGCTAATAAAACTATTTTTCTTTTACATTCATTTAACTGATGACAGAATACATGCTCAACAAGTTCTTGTGGTTATATTACAATTTATTTACTATTAAAATAGAAGATCTAAGATAAATAATTTGCTAAAATAATGGTTGTATAAACCAGTGAATAACCTCTTTCTTCCTATATAGGAGTAAATATATTGATTGCAACTTTGTGAAAGTAATGTAATGAATTTAAAAATGTTTTTGTTAAGTGCATACAAACATTTATCTAGCATATATCTTGTGCAGTATCACAGAAAATATTGTTTCATAGGACAGGTAATGTATGCTGTAGGGTCCTTTCTCCCATTCAGTCTTTGGTTGTTTCTGAATTCCACCATTTTTAAAAAAATATACTTATTTTCTTTATTCCTTTCCTTTCCCAAGCACAATCCCAAGCACAACTACAGGCTGGGCAGCAAATGGATTGACAGCAACCCTGAGGAGAAAGATTTGGGAGTGTTGACTGATGTAAAGCTCAACATGAGCCACTAATGCATTTTTGCAGCCCAGAAAGCCCACTGTATCCTGGGATGTATCAAAACCAGTGTGACCAGCAGGTCAAGGACAGTGATTCTGTCACTCTGCTCTGCTCTGGTGAGACTCCATCTGGAGTATTGCATCCAGCTCTGGGGTCCCCATTACAAGAAACACATGGAAAGTTAGATCAAGTGCAGAGGTAGGTCATAAAGATGATCAGAAAGCTGGAGCCCACTGTACAGCCTTCCAGTACCTGAAGGCGGCCTATAAAAAAAGATAGAGAAGTATTTTTGACAAGGGAGTATAGTGACAAGACAAGTGGTAATGGCTTTAAACTAAAAGGTAGATCTAGATTAGTTATAGGCAAGAAATTATTTCTGTAAGCATGTTAAGGCACTGGAAAACGTTGCTGAGAAAAGTTGTGGCTACTCCATCCCTGAAAGTGTTCAAGGCTAGGTTGGATGGGGCTCTGAGCAAGATGGTCTAGTGGAAGGTGTCCCTGCCCATGGTGGGAGATTGCATCTAGATGATCTTTGAGGTCCCTTCCAAGCCAAACTATTCTGTGATTCTATGATTATATGTAAATTGTTTGGCAAAATCCATTAATAGTAGAAAATTCATTACTTCAGTGACTTTTATCATCCAAAGAAGGTGATGTAACATCATTCATCTAGGGAAAAAGATGAAACTTGACCTTCATTTCAATCAGAAGTGCTTTTACTGCCTTTATTTCTCTCACGGTTCTCTGCAATATTTTCCCCCTTCTGGCCATTTGCCATGATATTTCTAAGTGTGACTGTAAGCTTACCTGCATGAAGAATGTCTTAAAATTCTAACTCTGGTCTGTGTTTGGTTAAGCATTTAAGCTACAATTACACTCTACCAGAGCTAGATTTGTACTACTTAATATGTTCTGTTGTAAATTTAATTTCCACAATCCAGTATTTGCAATGCAGAGACTGTAATCTTAAACCACCATTAATTTACAGTGTGCTTGTCTGAAATTTGGCAGTACACTGGTACACCATGCTCAACAACTGACTGAATATTTCTACTTTGCTGATATTCCTATTAGTGTTTGGCAGCATCTCTGGCATATTAATAACTGCAGTTAAGCATCACAGTATTACATCTGTAATCTGCAGTTGACATACTATATCAAAGAACCAATATTTTCTTTAATCATTGGAAATGTCCAGAGAATAGGACTGTTATTTCACTTTTCAAAGATGCATTCTTCATTATCTCATCGAGTCTAATTTTGAGTTGGTTCAGAACTGAAAGTGGACATTTCAGTAGAAAGCTTAGTCATCATTAGCATGAGATCTCCGCTCTAATGAAACCAAAACGCTACTTATCATGAGTGTATAATCACCTCACTTTCTCAAATGTTATTACCTTGTAAAAATTAATTAAAACTTCTCATGTCTGGCAATAATGGAGGAAGTTAAAGTGTATTGGAGTGAATAGAGTTTCCATTCTTGCTCTCAATGTTGCTATGAAATCTATAAATAGTTTGGGGATCACCCTTGGTGTCTCTGCTGTGGCTTACTGTCATGTAGGCACTGATATTACATTTGCATGGGAAAAATACAATGACCTACAAAAAGCCTTAGTCATCTGTTCCCAGGTCTAGAAAAGGAGAAAAGTTTAATGCTGGGAATTTTTAGAAAAGAAAAAGAAAGGAAGAAAAAAAAAAAGTTAATATCATACTATTATGTAAATTCTTTCTATGCTTAATCCTTTAAGAATGTGTTCAGTTTTGGTTTCTCTATCTCAGAAGACTCCACAGAAATGTTAAAATAAAAAAGAAAACAAATGAACCACAGGCAGCTAGTTCATTTTTTTCATAACATATGCATTATTCTAAATGAGTTTAGGAAAGTTATTTTATATGTGTTTGTAAGAATATGTCAAAACCCCTATATTTAGGTTTCCTAACATTTCATAATTGAAAGAATCTTCTGTGGATTTTTATAAGAAATCGCACTGTTTGTATCAGTCTTTGGGATTGAGCTGAGGGAGTGATGTTGGAAAACATCTATTTTATTTGGCCTACAAAATTACATTATCTTTTTCCCTAAGATACAAAATGTCACCATTTCACAAATTTGACTTTTGCTCTTTGGGGAAAGGATGGCAATGTGAACTATCTAAAAAGAGGCTTGCACTACTGCCAAAGTAGTAGTGTAGACACGAATCCCTGCTGCACCCTGCTGAAATACCTGGCAGCTGTTGGTAGTGATGAAAGAACTGAAATTGTTCTCCAGCTACAGATCAATCTTAACAGAGGTCCAAGTAACATATAACACGGAAGAGTCACTTCATGGGTTTCTTCTGAAGGGTAGTGAGAGATCATCTCTTGAGAGGGACAGTGTAATCTAGTAGTCTAAATGTACAGGAATATTTTCCTCTATGTATTTGAGATATAGATCAAGAGATAGTTGCCATTGGAGGCACAGAATTAAAATTTTGACAGTGTGGTGGAGGATAATCTTCAATGAATCTTCACCTTAGGGGAAAAGAAAGAAAGTTTCAAGCACAATAGTGTTAGTAAAATTATTTTTTTAATTTATTTAATACAATTTATTATTTCAACCTATTTAAATTGAAAATTAAGAACAAACAGGAGGAAAGATCTTTATATGATACCCATAGGCTTTTGGTTAACAACATTCTCTCAAACACAAGGTGACATAATCCTTTCCCAAAATAACTTTGCTTCATTTAGTGTAAACTACCCTACATGAAAATAAAAATAAAATTAACATTACATGGGAAAAAAAAAATCTGAAATTTGCTTGTTTGTATGCATTTTTTTCCCCTGTATAGAATGATTTTGTATATAAAGCAACTGGTAGGTTGTCTTTGGGGTTACATCCCAGGAGCTTTCCTCCCTCCTGTTATAATACCACAAGACATATGTCTCTCTGGTCATCTTTCATCACAGGAAAGAATAACATAGTGAAAGACTGCTATTATTTGTTTAAGCAAACACAAAATCTATGCCAGTTATTACTCTATCATGTAGGATATGCAACAATTAGAATCTCTATTAATCATACGCCACTTAAAAATAGTTCTTCAAAGAGAGAGTTGTAAGATAAATATGGTTTTTGAAAACTTATTTAAAATACTTCAATGATTAATTTTAACTTTCTGTAATTAATTATCAAAGTGAACAACTATTCAGTTTCAAATTGCTGAGCAGCCAAAACATTTTATTTGGGAACAGTAATTAAGACAAATGACACTGATTAGCTCAGCTTTAGGAAAAATTAATCATGAAGTTTAAATTCTTCTAAAAATTGATGTGTTTAAATATATATATTGTCAAATTAATGAAAAATAGTTTAAAAATATAAGGGGGCATTAACTTTAAAACATTCAAATAGATCATTTTTTTTTGGTCCAATTTTAA
>VZTU01001199.1:0-39328 GCA_013400835.1 Zapornia atra
AAAGAAAAATGTTTTCATTTAGTAGTGTATTTAATATTGCAGGAAGGTAGATATTTGAGGAGCTTGAGAGAGGCAACACAATTTCTTGTGTAACTAATACATTTTAATTTTTTCTGTGCCATTATCACAATGTACAGATCACATATCACTGTAACATCTGGCAAGATGGCTCATAGGCTTTTAAATAGTGATTACTCAAATAATATAAATTACAACATTTTTATTTAATTTCTTGAATATTCATAATCATCTTCTTTTCCTAGCAAAGGTGTAAACTCAGCCACTTCTTTAAAAATTGCTTTGCATGTTTATAGCAAAGCTTTTATTTCATCCTAAATGATGCAAATTACTTTTCAATCTACAAACACATGAATTTACTGAAGTACATCATACAGATAGTAAGCAAAGAATAATTCTCTTATGCAGCTCATGCTATCCTCTTTCTGAATTAAAGAAAGAAATGTGGGGGGAGTTTGTTTGTTTGTTTGTTTTTAAACTCAAGTGTGGTTTTAGCTATATTAACCAGCAGATCTGCAGCTCCGTCATGAATCAGTGTCATAACTTGATTTAATTCCAGATTTGTTCCTCTAATTATAAAGCCTATCTCAATGTACCACCAAACGTTTTTAACCATAATTGCCAAGATGAGACAGTGGGTTGCCCAGTCTATATGTACAACTACACATCTGCAATATAATCATGTTGAACATACTGTTAGTAAGCATTTCTCTCTAACTCAAATTTTTTCTTTTTTATTTTTTTGCCTTCCATCATGAGGAATGTTTTGACTGTGATAATTTTTTTTACTTTGGGGTCATGGGAATAAAATGGAAAATCCATTTTTGGAATTAATCATATGCCAAATACTAAGAAATAATATTATTAAAAGATACAGTAACTGTCTTTTTATTTTGAATAGCTAAATGTGGTGGAATACTGACAAACATGGGTGGTGTGATCCTGAGCCCAGGTTTCCCTGGAAATTACCCTAGTAACTTAGATTGCACATGGAAAATTTTATTGCCTATTGGATATGGTAAGTAAGCTTACATTTGAGCAGCCATTATTTGTAATAATCAGATTTAAATATATATGTAAAAGACTATTCCAATTTCCAGTATGAAATAGATTTTATTCAGTCAATGTATTGTATACCCCTTACATAATTATGCATTATCTTTTGATTTGAAGATGATTGGTAATTTAAAAATAGATCTTGTTAAAACAAGTTGTTATTCTTAAAACTTTCTTGGCAACTGATTTTAAAGCAAATTACATCCTGCTTACATAGATATATCAGATGAAATAGATAATATAATTTCTGAATTTATCAGTGGTCTTCTTTTTAATATCCTTTCATTGTTCCCCAAGTGACTCTTTAACAGTGTTTTTATGTTCTGTGAAAATGAACAGAACCTCATTTCTATCACTACAAATCTGGTTAAAAATATTCTAAATCTGTAGTCCAAATAACAGGTAGCAGTTGTCAACTTAGAAACTTTCTAGGTTTGCATTAAATCTATTGTCACACAGAAAATGTCTTCACAAATAAATAACAATTACAGAAGGTAATAATGAATGATAAAGTATGTGTATTAAACACAAACTTCTATCATTTTCAGAAGAAAAAGAAGAATAACTTTTCTTGTTGTGAAACATTATGAGAATTCAGTGCTAGACCTCAAATAAGAAAAATAATTATATACATTTATTATTAAATACACTATATCCATCTCTGGAAATTAATTTCTGTGCCTTCCATTGCATTCATATGAGGAATTTTTCTAGCAAGATGTACTACTTACATGGAATGCATTATAGAAAGTTAATCTGTAGAAATGTTTTGCTACTACATAGAATAGTGCCCTTTATCAGTGCATACCTGCTAAATGGATTCATCATAGCTATAGCTAGGCTAGTAGCCTTAGATATCTTATGACAATAGACAGGACAGCCTTGGCTAATTTGGGCATTCTAAAGCTACATTTACAGAAAATTAAAATGATAAGCAACTGTTACGGAGTGACATCATCCTAACTGGGCTACTAGAATACTCCCTTTTAAAAACAGTGTTTCTCAGAGTTGCTGGTTTTCTTAAAGTTTTTCCATGTAGACAATGTTTATTTATGCAACAGTGTCTTGTATCCTATTATTATCCCTTTTACCTCTCCAAAAGTATCTCACAGTGATAATCCTGTAAATAGAAAAGATTTTGACTTTGTTAGACGAGAGATTTGACAAATAATGGGGTGTTCATATCATTGGTCTACCGTTGCTTTCAGAAATACTGGAAGAGGACAACTTTAATCATGAAGTTGAAACAGCGATACTTTACCCAAAGTCTCTGTTAGATAATCCACAGATAGATCATGATTGATATGATGTTTCACATAGAACTTGCACTGAAAAATCTTGGATACTTTTTTAGTTACAAGTATAAATTTGTCTACCTAAGAGCCTTATGTCTACATTTATTCTATTGTATCATAATGAATATATGAAATCTCTGAAAAATAGAAAACATTTTCAAAATTTAACAATGCTCCAGGTTTTGGGGTGTTTTTTTGAAGGGTTTTACCTGTGGTATTGATTGATTTAGAGTTGAACATTGTGGACAAAAGCTGATCCAGAGGACACTCGTGAACATGTAGTGATTGATTCAAATAACTGAAATAATTAACCTCATAGTGACTTCACCTCTTAGTAAATATTCCTTTATTCCCATCCATTTATTCAAACTTTGTATCTGAATGAAGTCCGTGATATTATTGACTTAGTTCAAGCACACAAGTGTGCTTAAATAAAGTCCCACAATAAAATTGTGTGAGCTAAATGTGTCCCAAAGTATAGTGGTCTCTTCATTACATGAAAATATACAGACATAAAAGAAGACCATATTACAATTCAAACATTATAAACAGGTGGAAAAAACATCTTTTCAACTGAGTTGCAGTTATTTTCCAATGATTTCAGGGAGCTGTTAATTGATTAACATTTGTAAAAATTATTAGCTCAGCTTGGAATTGTCATTACTTAGAGTCTATTCAAGTGAGAGAGGTAATCCTGTTGAGATTGGAGCAGGAAGTAGCGTAATTATAGATTGACCAGATAATGATTTATTTTCTGTAGCTATCGGCTTTATTCTGTATACATTTACGTAAGAAATGATTTAGTGTAGAAAGTTTTTTCTTTGACATATCAAATTGACAATTGTAAGACACATACAGAATTTCCTCTAATTAAACTAGCATCTTTGAAAAACCTTTAGAAAAAAAAATACTATGTTTGTGGCTACTTTAGGCAGTTTATATTTTTTAAATTACTAGTAAATCTACTTTTTACTTTTAAAAAATGAAGCTTTTCTATAATGAGTATTTACACACATAGTCATATAAATTCCTTCTCAGTAATTAAATAAGAATGATTTGATTGTAAGGGTACTCCGTGGCTCATCAGAGACTATGTCAGAATGGCAGGCTCCTTTTATTTAAATACCTAAACACTATATACTTATGTCAAATTGCATTACATGCTTGTCACTTTAGCAACTTAAGTATATCATTTGGCTGCTCAATTCTTTAGAATTCTTTCCATGCTGCTGATATCCAGTGTCTGGAGGGAATTACTAAATGCTGATAGTAAGGTCAAGACATTTCTGAGCTGCTTGGTGTCTTACTACATCTCAAATCCTGAAAGAATGGCAAAATTAGTGACTTTGCCTAAGTCAAACTAACTGCATCAGACACCATTCAAGACAATGGTGTGGATAATATTGAGACTTTGAAATGTTCTGTATGGGTCTCTATTGATAGCATCAGAAGTTTTCTTACTGAGCAGCTGAAATACTTGTTTTTATATCTCCCACTCTGCATAAGTCAGAGAAGGTACTAGAGGTAAACAACCCATATTCTTATAAGTTCTCTATAATAATCAGTTTATTTGGTAGTTTATTTAGTTTCTCCTGGAAAAAAAAAAATCTATTTTATACAAATAATTAGATATCAGACCACAGATGCAAAGAAAGGAGCTATAGCGCAAGACTGAGTGAATGACTTATCCTGGTGATTAAATCTATAAGGTACTCTTCTGGAATGAAGAATTTGTCTCTACTGCTGCTTAAGAATGTCAGGCAGAGAGTTAAGGCATTGAATATGTCACATTGCTTCATTGTCTCATTCATTAATTCTGCTTTATTCCATTCCAGCTACTTCTTCATAGTCTATCAGAGCAAGTTTAGGCACAAGCAATGAGGTTGCAAGTTACTTGCTACTATACTTGGCTTTTGAACCAGGGATTCATCCCCTATCCCTCTTTTGCTCCTTTAGAAGGCTGAATTCCAAGTCCTTAGTCCCCATGTAGTGCCAGAATTTAAAAATAGTTGTTCCCATGAGATTAAGCTTATACTTACTGCTCAGCATTTCAGGAGTCACCTCTCTCCCTTTCATTTTGTGAGAAAGACCTGGTTCAGCCACTTGACTTCCAGACAGGGCTTGTAAATGGTCCTGAGTGAGACCACTCACAAGTTCAGTGCATGTTACAGTGCTGGGTGCAAAGTAGAATGGCTGTAAGGACACACTGGCCCAAGCTGGAGCAAAGAGGTAGTGTGTATACCTGACGTGTCAAGAAAAACGTGGTAGAGTAGATAGTTGGAACTAGGTAGGTAAACTTCTGCCTCTGAAAGGTCACTCTGGTAATAACTGTCCTGCTGAAACCAGGACAATAACCTTCCTGGGTGCTGAGCTGATTCTGAGCCTCCGAGAGTCCTGGCCCAGCTACAGTAATGCTCTTTTGGCAGTGTCCTGACCGTGCTGTAACACAGCAGGATTTGTGACAAGCCCCTCCCTTGAGACTTTTGGCTGCCTGGTTTAGGAACGCTGGTTGTTGACTTAGTGACTTTGCTTCATTGGTCTTTTACGTGTGTTTATATTTGTTGGGAACCAACTCTTGCGGTAGTTAGCTGCTATTTCCTGAATTTAAGCATCCCACTTTGAATGGTGACTAAAATATAAATACTGTGCCTGTAACCATTATTTTGACATCTTTTATAAAAACTCCGCTTTAATTTTTTTCTTGCTTTCTCAATGATGCAGGTGCTCATATTCAGTTTCTGAACTTCTCTACCGAAGCAAATCATGATTTCCTAGAAATTCAGAATGGACCTTACCACACCAGCTCGATGATCGGTCAGTTTAGTGGAATGGAACTCCCGTCACCCTTGCTAAGTACTACTCATGAGACACTTGTCCATTTTTACAGTGATCACTCAGAAAACAGACAAGGATTTAAGTTGACATACCAAGGTAAGTAGGAACTAGCACAATGAACTTTATGGTTAATGAGTTTTTGTGGGTTTTTTATTTTAAAAAATGCTAGGCATATACTATATTGCATTTTAAAATCTGTAGGTTTTTTTAATCCATAGGTTAAACATTTTTAAAACAGAAATTGTGTTGACATTGAGTCTTTGTTTTGCTTATGTAAAAACCAGAAGCCAAGATGATGTCATTTGTCAAAAGTCACATAACCTTTTCCATTCCATTAAGCTGAACTGTTACTGGGCAATACTGCTAATATTCACTGTCTTTTTTTCCCAGTTTATATAATTTTGTTATATTTAATGTAAGAAATTAGGATTTCAAAACATAGTATTTGTGATTTTAAAAATTTGGGTTAAAAAAAAAATTCTATTGTATTTTGGCAGTCTAAAAATTGTTATATTTTTGCAGTGAAAATTAACAAGAAAGTAAAAGATACCAGATAATATTTATTATGTATTTGTATTTTCAAATAAAGATCAGATAATTTTGTTTCTCAATGTGTGGCTATAGGTGTATTTGAATTACCAAATGCATATACATTTCTCTAGTTTTGTTTTCCCCATGAGGGAGAAGCAAAACAATTTCACCAATAAAGGCAACTCACACAGTTCATTTTTATGTAACACTGCTTAGTTATAAAGAGATTCTGGGGTGACTCATTCCTGAGTATTGACTGTTTGAGAAAGCACAATATTTTTAGTCTATATATTTAAAAAACACATAGTTTTAAAACTTTAAAAAATCCACAACATAAGCCACTCAAATAGAAGTTGGGGGGGGGGGAGGAAATATTTTACAAGGTACTTTACTTACTATTTATTGACTACTTTTTTCTAATTTGAAAAGTTGCTACCATCGAGATGTTAAATTTTTATGTGATTAGGTACTACAAGCTAAAATTGCTATACTTGACTAATATTTCCTCTTCTATCAGCCTCCATTTCCGCATTCTAGAAACAGGTTTTGGACTTTTGTTCTTAGAAACATCTTGAATGTGTTTTTTTTCTTCCAGAGAGCAAAAACTCTGCTGTTAGCCATTTCTATTGCTAACATTTCTCCTCTGGTAATTCTTTCTAAGATTATAATGTTTTATATATTGGTATTATTAAGTACAAGTAACTTTCTCAGCAGCATTTAGGAAATACAGGAAATTGTACTCTCAATTGAAGTTACTAATAATCTACAAAGAATTTCTGGAAGTATTGTGTTTCAGTGTATGCAGCATTTCTTTGACATGCTCTGACAAAAAATGCTAGCAGTTTACTATTGAGCAATTTTAATGCCTCTTTACTTTTCTTCTTACAAAGTATATGTTGCTTTTGATATCTGTCTTTTCCAGTTCCACACCTATTGACCTTGATATTTAGTTACCTTGTATTCCAGAATGTCTCTGGATTTTCCTACTTTTGATGTTACACCTCTGGATTTCACTCCCTTTCTCCTGGTCCATCATTGCTGAAACTGGACTTAAAAAAAATATATATTCACTACTTGAAAAATGTTCCTCTTTCCTTCTCTTTTGTTCCCTGTTAGAAATGTTGTTTTCATTCCAAACATCAAATAAATCTTAGCCTGATTTCCTTGGATGACAAGACCTGCACGGTTGTGATGTCTGACTGTCATGCTTCTTGATATGCCACTGTTATGCCATTTTGAAACCACTGGCCAATTTCAGTGACATTTCACAGTTCCTAGATATATCTGAAAAGCGGTATTAGTAATGCGTTCTTATTGACAGGAAGGATGCAGCATTACTCCATAGATCAGTTTGGCTTCCTGACTTCCCAGTTGGCAAATTCCTTGTGACAATTCATTTTAATACACACTGTGTCTTGACTAACTGCTATTTATGGAATATAGGTGCGGGAGGAAGGTTAGCAAGGTTGACACATTCAAAGTCTTCTTATGGGCAAAAGGAAGCACGTTAGATATAGAAAGCTAAGAATTTATTGTTAGTCCAATTAATACTTGGACAGCTAAGGTGTCCGAGTCAGTTAATGCAGAATAAAATCATAAGCAATGCAGTTGAAATTGTTATGCAAAAACTTTCTCTTATCTGCCCCTTTTCTTTTGTATTACATTCAACCTCACAGTCCTCTTATGGAGCATAACATTGACAGCTTATGTCTGTTTATGTAGAAATGGAGAGGCACCCCATGCTCTTTGCTGGGGAACATATGATATTTGTCATAGAATTTCTTCTTCTTTAGTCTTGAGTTCCACTTGAATTAATTCTACATTTTTCTTACCACACTCTGCTGCTTCTTCACTGGTTCCCAGCCAAACTTTTAAAGTTGCTTTCATCAGCTTCAATTACTGTGAAGGACTATTATCTGTTAAGCAGTAACCTCCAGGACTTGCCAGGCCTTTAGCATATATGGTATTTGCAGAGCATAACCTAAAATGTGGTAGGTAATAATGACTTGGCTGGTAAGAATTGTTAAAATGTGTTAAAACCGTCTCAGGCCAAGGCAAGTCCAGACGTATCTCAGATCTCTGAGATCTTTCAGTGTTCGGTGCTAAAATGGCCTAAAGCCTGTGGCATTTTACTCTGACAGGAAACTTAATTTATTATGTTTCAAGGGTTTGGAGATGCTGCACATAAAGTAATCAAGAAAAAACTCAATCATAGTGCTGTCTCCTTATAAGAAAGCAGTGCCCAGATGCAGGTACACAGAAACTGTATAGATATTATGTAGCTATATAGTACTGTATGTATTAAAAACCCCAGGATTTGTTTCTTCAGCTGCTGGCAAAGCAACGCACTGACTTCATCCATTCTTCAGACCAGGTAAACCTAACAGTTGCTATACGAAACAAAATAGTTTTTGAAGCCTATCACTAATAATTTGCATGATTACCGAGAAGCATATTTCAAAATTATCTAGTCTTTCAGGGCATCTAAAATAGTCATTTTGAATAAAAGGGAACAAATAGTTCAGGACTAAGTAATTATTATATGTAAAACTGGAGGGTGTGTAGCAGTGCAAACAGATGTACCACACAGAAACTAAATTCTGAAAAGAATTAGAACAAATTTATACTGAAAATGAAAAAAACCCTACTTTTTTTCAGCACTTTCACTTTTTTCCATATTTGCCATTTCTGTAGAAATGAATAAAGCAAAGCAGCCCCATCCTGAGGACCTGATATCTTTATACATTCAATAGATGTGTTTCAGACTACTTCTAATTGATCATTTTCAGATGTCCTAATATACTATGAATGGGAAAAAAATTCTATGAATAAACCCCATTGTTTTTCTAATAATGAAATTAATTTGATATAGCCTTAAAAAATACGAGTAGGCAAAATCAGCCCATAGTTCTAGTGACATTCAGCAAACCCATTCTGATGGGTTTGTTGCATACTTGGAAGTGCATAATGATTATGTTGCATACTAGGAAGCGCCCACAAGGATGCATAGCTTAATCCTAGTCTGAAATTTTAAAATGTACTTAAATCTCAATGTGCTTTAATCCTAAAATGGATTAAAGATTAAATTTCTACTTTTACTGAGTGGTACTAAGCTTGATGCGATTCAAGGACTGCTTTTTCAAGAGTGAAAAAGTGCCATTTCTGCAAAGTAGATGCCTTTTTATAAAGATAACAATCTAAAAATGCAGGTGAATGTTAATGGGTGTGCTTATTAAAGCAAATTTCTGTGTCATGAAAAGTAAAGATAAGGCTTTTTGATAACCTGTCATATCAGGGGAAAGAAAAGAATATGAATACTGTATAGTGAATGATAGAATTAATAATGCTGTTTCTCGTTCTTTCTACTGACTTTCTGACAACAGAAAAATACTTTGGAGATTGAAACACTATAACCTGGGATTGTTCTCTGGGCACATTATTTTTAGGAGGAAGAAAAATGTATGCACATGGAGAACAGTAAAATATTTGCTTCTCATGCTTTCAAGGGGAAAAACAGTGATGCATCTTAAGCACTATTGAGAACAGTAAAATATTTGCTTCTCATGCTTTCAAGGGGAAAAATAATGATGCATCTTAAACACTATTCTGTGAAGTCTCACAGCACAGGATTTGGATATAGAACCTGAATCACTTAGGCACTATGTATTTGTGAACATAGTAAAAAGTTTGTCTCCGTAGCAGAACCCTTGGGAAGTTACAGCTCTGAGTACCAGTGTGGGTCAGCTCCTTGTTTTGTGGTCTGATGTCATGTTTTATTATCCATTCAGCTTTATGATTGTACTGCATAAGGAATGGTGGGGGTTCCATCATGTCCGTGATTTGGGTTACTGAATTTTTGTGTGTGCTGTAAAACTTCTTGTTTCACTTATTATCAGAAGGAATGTACTGCTTACCTTTATTAGATTGGTGGGGTTTATTTGTAAGATAATATGAGGACTTTAGAATTGCCTGACTTAAAAAACAGCACCATCTAATTTTTCTGTTGTTAAAATAGTATTATACAGTTTAATAAAAAAAAAAACCAGAAGCATTGAAAAAGGTTTTCTCTTTGTTGTCAGTCCTGTGGTTTTCCCACCTATGAAAAGCAGCAAAACCATGAAGCAACCAGAAATGCTTAGAAAAACATTTCTAAATTGTATTTGACTGCAATCTGGGGTTTCTGAGACTGTCACATCTGTCAAATCTCAGTATCTCTAGATGTAAACAGACTATGCACACTAGATCTGGGGGAGGAAGAATTGTCACAGAAGTTTGGTTGGCAAGCCAAGTTTGCTAATTACAAGCTCAGGATACTGGTCAGAAGAAATAAATAACTTTTATGGCCTCTAAAAGATTTTTAACAGAATTTAGTACACAGAAGAATACAGTTAGTCTAACTGTTGGTAAAGCATATTTGTGGTTTTAAATCCCTATTTATATTATCATTGTTACTTCAGCCATTCAATATTTCTGTAACGTCTTTCTTTCAAGTAGCATTCCCTGCAGGACTAGGGTTTCTTTAGGGAAAGCCGATAAAATATATTGGTTTATTTATCCTAGGGGAATCATAGTTCCTGGTACCGGAAGTCTAAGCATTTTTGCTGTTCTGAATTTCAATAGCAGCATAAAGCTGAATATGAGGTGGGAATCTTACCCTGTTGTACTTGGAGAACAACATGTAACAGAGAACACAGAAAAAAGTTCAATTGCACTTTAATAAACTGAAGCACACTAATAAACATACACATATCTAGCATAAAGGTAATTCTGATGGAGCTTCTGAGTCATAGGAATCCTGGAAGGAAAAAGGGAGTGTTGAAAAACTACTATATTTCTAAAATTATTTCAGATTATGGTTTGGGGGGTGGGGGGTGGGGTGGGCGCAGGAGTGGAGAGGGATACTAATAGAAATAAGATCTTTGGGGAGGGATTGTATAGCAAATTATTTTCTAACTCGTGCAACAAAATTAGGTAATTTTTTATGACTAATTCTGAGTCATTGAATTTGGAAAAACTATGTTCTTTGGTGCCTAAGGCAATAAGTATGGCTCCAGATCACCAGTCCTATCCTGGGCAGCAGCAAAGCATATCATGTCCTAGGCTTCCATAAAAAATGTATCCATCAGGTCAAGGGAAGTGAATTTCCCCCTCTACTTCTCTCTCATTACACTCCCCCTGGGGTACTGCATCCAGGTCTGGCACTTCCAGCACAAGTAAGACATGGAACTATTAGGGCAGTTCCAGAGGAAGACTGCAAAAGTAATGATATGCCTGTAACACCTCTCCTATGAAGAAAGGCTGAGAGAGTTGCAGTTGTTCAGCCTGGAGAAGAGAAGGCTCCAGGGAGACCTTATTGTGGCTTTTCAATACTTTGAAGAGGCTTGAAGAAAGATGGAGAGAAACTTTTTACCAAGGCCTTTAATGACAGGCAAGGGGGAAAAGTTTTAAAGGCATAAGGAAAAAATCTTTTAAGAGGAGGGTGGGAAGGCACTGAACAGGTTCCCTAGCCAAGCTGTGGATGCCTCATCCCTGGAAGTATTCAAACTCAGGTTGCATGGGGCTGATCTAGTGCAATATGTCCATGTTCATGGCAAGGGCATTGGAATGAGATGATCTTCTAAAGTCCTTTCCAAGCCATCCCAGCCCATGCTATTCTACTCTAGTGTAGTTCTACTCTAGTGTAGTCTTGAGAAATGGCTTTTGTTCTTGAGTGTAGTTATACACAGCGTGATACTGGAGTAATGTACAATAAGACTAAATTAAAGTTTTAAGTAGTCTTAATTGTGAGCTTTCCTATCGTTTGAGTGTTTGCATGCTCAAGTCTCTGCTAATGCAATTTTTCTGTAATTATTTCCATGTTGAAGTGTTATATATATGTGTGGCACTTGCAAAGGCGATGAGTCACCTTCTTACTGTGAGAAGGAAAATACATTTAAACCATAAAAACAAGATAGCAGAAGATCAATTATATTTCTTTTGTGATTTGCACTCTTTTCTTGCCAGTGGAAAATATATTGCACAAAGAAATGTCAAATGTCAATACGAGATCGTTTTAAAATTCAAGTATTTGACTGCTGCTGGCACTGGAATTAAATCTTTTTCTCAGGTTTCCTCTACATTAGGCTTCCTTTCAGGATCTCACTACAGTTTTTTTTCTTCTGTGAAATAGTATGGCATTTTTTAAAGCTCAATGCCAAGCAAGTCTTTGGGCATGATGCTCATTAAAAAAGTTTTCTTTTGTGAGGTACAACATTTGAGATGTGTGGGCAATATTTGATGGCGATGACTGAATAATAGATTATTCTGTTAAATCAAGTATAGTTGTTGCATATATCAAAAGAATAGAGAAGAATATAATTCATATTTATATTAAAACTATAAAACATATTCCTTGAGTGGCCTATAAATCATAATGTCATAGTCAAATGGATCACTTGACTTATAGTTGCTTCATTAATTTATGAGTCATCCATAGGTTTTATACCAGAAGTCACATGCAGAGAGTGTCTTCATATTTTACACTTTAAAAGAAAAAAAAAAAACCAACAAAAAACTCTGCTCTGCTCATGTGCAAATGCTTTCACCCCTCACTGACTGATCATCAAATTTATGGTAATCTGTTAGGCAGAGATTCTATTCTTACTAAAGCAAATACCAGAACAAATGCAAAAGGTTTCTGTATGTGTGTTATTTTCTTTACTGACAAAAGGAGAAAAGCAAGTGCAGCTCTGAATAAACAATAACCAGAATTTTAATAGGTTGGCTTTATTTTTTTCCATTAACAGTCCAAAGGGCTTTAATGAATGTTCTGCAAATTAGAGGAATGGAGAAATTATATTCTTTCAGGATTTCCTCATTCACCTGAGCTGTTCCTGTGTTTTATTCTCATGTAGAGTTTTCTTCTTAAATGAATTTTTAGGACTAACTGAAAAAAATCAGAGACCATATTAAGCACATTTAAAATGTAACCTATGAATGCTGTATATTCAATCAATTAACCAGTAAGGAAGGTTTTAACTCCTCAAAAGGATGTACAATCAAAGTTTAAAAGTTACGATATTTATAGTCATTGTTCCAAAACATTGTAACTTTTGGGCAATTCAGTGATCCACCTTGTTGAACACATGAATAAGATCCCCCAAAAAATCCTTTAACATATTTTTAATATAATTTTCTAAATAGCTCTTATTATAATTCAATATATTAATTTTCATATGTCCTATGCTCTTAAACAATATTTCTACTGCTGTATTTTGTTTTAAAATGTTGATAGTAATAAAATGTTTATAAACCTATTATAATAATTATACTATCTGTAGTAGTACTATATGACTCATGATAGCAGGAATAATAATAGCATTAAAAATTAATGAGCTATTAGTAGATTTAGTACAAAATTTTAATGAACTATTAAATTAAGGGAGAATAAAGATTTTTATATTTCCTTTCCAGTAGCAATTAATTCTGATTGTTATGTTTTCATTTTCTTTTCTTTTTTTTTGTTATCTGGGGGAAGGCAAGTCTGTTTGCAGAATATTTCTGGTACCTCTACATCTCTTCCTGCTTTGTAATGTTACAAACCCTGGATTCTGGATTCACTGAATGAATTAGGAAAAGGCATTCTTAAAATAGACCTACTCTGTTCCATAGCACGACTATAATCAGTAATGGCTAAAAAAACTAATTAAAGTAGCGGTACTTCAGTGAACAATTAACTACAAATTTCAATAAGCAGTTAAGCACACCTAAGTTATATGTTTAGCTTAATCTTTTTGAAATGTCTTCTTTAAATAATCTGATTGTTAATTATATACCTCTAGGATGAACATGTCCATTTGTAGTAATTAGCTTTGAAAAAAATAGCAAAAGACATTGTTCAAGAATATGCTTTTTCTCTCTCTTACTGCATTTTTAGGGCTTGTACTTAGCATCACATGTTAGTATAAAGCTCGCTGGTGCTATAGCTTTTACTTGAACTTCCTTGTCTCCTGACAGAAGTGTTTCATAACTCTGCAGGGAATGCTTAGAGAAAGCAGGGCATTCTTTTTCACAATAATTATTTGTAAAATGACAGTTACTTGATATCTAATCCATGTCAAGTTGTTTGTGAATTATTCTAAATAATATTTTTATAAAAATGCATATTTACTATTATCGTGGAACTATTTATCATTTAAGTCTTCTAAGGAAATACATCTTCAATATGGAAACATGTTTTAAATTATCTTTATGTCTTAGTAAATCTTATTAATGAAAACTTCCACATAATTTCATCAAACTATTTTGTGTGAATTAAATATGTTTAATTGAATAATATTTTGAGGCCTTCTAAAACATAAAACCCGGCATAAAATATGGTGAATCATTAATGCATTTTTTTCTATGGAAATACATCTAGAAGGATTTTTTTCTTTGGTAGACTTCTCTCAGTTTTCTAGTTCTTGCTGATGATGTGATTTTATAGTCTTTCATTAATTCTGTTCTGGTTGGGGCTTTTTGATTAGGTGATTTTTTTCATATTTCAATAAATTGTATGTAATATCATTATGTAACTTTTTTACATTTTGTATTTTATGTTAATATAAGTTTAAAAACCCAATTGATTGCAAAACTCTCATATATCCTAAAATTTTATAGAACAAATGACTTTTTCGTATCTTACTACAATACTTACTGTAGTGTTTAAATGCGAAAACACACTTAAACAATTGTTGTGATTAGTTATGCAATGTTTTATTATTGAAGTCATTGTACAATTTTACTGATGCAAGTAATGAAAAACTGGAATATAATGCTCAGAGTGCTGCAAAACTCCTTTTTTGTTGTGCTGCAATTACATCTATTCCTAGTACATGACACAGAGAATGTCATGAACGTGTATGAGTGTTATCAGAAAAAAAACTTGTCTGATGTTCTGATGCCATTAGTTGTACAAACATACTTGTATATTCATTTTTAAAAATTCAGATTTTGGAAATTGCACTGTGTAAATGGACAAGAGTTTTTTACAGAAAGAGTGGTGGGGTGCTGGAACAGGCTGCTCAGAGAGGGGGTGGATGCCCCATCCCTGGAAGTGTTCAAGGCCAGGTTGGATGGGGCCCTGGGCAACCTTGTGTAGATCCAGGCCTGAGATTGGTGGCCCTGCCTGTGGCAGGGGGGGTGGAACTCTAAGATCCTTGGGGTCCCTTTCAACCCATGCCATTCTATGATTCTATGATGAGGCAATTTTAATGAATACAGTTAGATTTCAGGAAAAAGTTATTTGAAAAAATATGTGATAATTTATCATCTCAAGCCGTGTATTAAATTTTTCAAATAAACTATTATTACTATGTCCAGGTTTTTGACTCACTGTTGGTGCCTTCAGAACAAGATTCTTTTTTTTCAACTTCAGACTTAACATACAAAGTTAACATTGAGCAAAATGTTTCAAATTATGATTTTTTTTTTAAATGAAATTATGTCAGTTAAACATTAAGTATATCCTTCTTTATTAAATTAATTCAGCATATGCCAGTTAAAAATGTTGTCTTATTTTAAAACTCTTACATTTCAGAATAGCATAGACAGTAGGTCTGAGCCTAGAATTTTTTTTTTTTAATAAAGATGTTATTTATATAATATCCTGATCTGAAGCTACTAAACCACTTTATTCTATCTTCATGCCCTGTGTCCAATTTTATTTGAATTTCCTCTCTAAGTTCCTGATGTAGGTGGCAATTCTATGCCTCTGTGTCTCTAGAGCTAATTTTTTTTGACCTGGATCGTCAAAATGGTTGATTTGTTTTTTCTTATATGTTAATCATTATTACTGGAGTTTGGCATTCCAATGTATACCTATTATGCAATGCATTGCATAATTTATATTAAATCTTACTGTAGAAAGTTGACAACATAATAAGAAGTACTTCTGTTCTCTTCCAGCTTATGAGTTACAGAATTGCCCTGACCCTCCTCCTTTTTTGAATGGATATATAGTCAACTCAGATTACAGCGTGGGTCAGTCAGTATCATTTGAATGCTATCCTGGATATGTTTTGAGGGGTCAGCCTGTTCTCACATGCCAACATGGAATCAACAGGAATTGGAATTATCATTTCCCCAGATGTGAAGGTAACTTTCTGGTTGAACCTTTGCTCTAAACTGACAAAACTTTCTGACTTTTTGTTTACCTGTTTGTGCATGCACGTGTGTGTGCTGAAGAATTGCACCTTTATTCTAATCTGTACTGTAAGCAGTTAAAGTCAGAGAAATATGTGCCTTTATAAATCATAAATATTTCATGGCCCATGTTCCTCAGCAGTGATTTATTGTTCCTATTAATATCTGTCAGTTGTATTGATTAAGAGAATTCACAATACTGTCAGAAATTATCTCCATGTGATTTTTTTTTTCTTCTTTTTAGTTTGGCGGGCAGTGCATAGTGTGACATACAAAATTTTCAAACGCAACATTTTTACTTGGACTTTCATCTAAAAAAATACAAATGCAGAAACAAAATTCCTTTAGCCCTTTAGAGGCTTTGATGAAGACTTGTACAAGATATTATGACACAATTTGGGAGCCATTGTGTAGAAAAGAAGTGGTGTCACAGATAATTAACCAGATAAGAAGATATAAAATAGATTGAAATTAATTATTTCCAACATAACAAGAGGCTAATGGTGCTACAGGTTTTTACTGCAGAATGTACATTCAGTATGTTTGACAACGATCTTGAAAGATAGGACAGATGCGTCTCTACACAGACCACCCAATAGCTTTTACTTTAGTGAAACCAGAAAAGTCTGTGAAGGAATTAAAGCCATAAAAACCCCAAAAAAACCCAGAAAAACCCCCACAACCTGTGAAAGGAAGGTCAGTCATTCTGCTTCAGGAAGGACAACTAGAGGCTAGAAAGATCTTTTCCAGTGGAGCAGCCTAACATAGTATTTTCAACTTTTGATTTTTTATGCAAGACATGAATATTGTAAAAGCAAAAACTATGCTAGAGTAACTGAAGGTTTGCTCGAGTGCTGTATTTCCTTGTTTCCCAAATAAGGATTTCAGTATTGTGAATAATAATTTTAAAATATTTTCTTATTGTTTCTAAGGCAGGTACTGGGGAAGGGATACTTGTATTATTTCCTTATGTTGTCATTTAATGTTACAAGAATCCACAAAATTAGTTATAGCACAAATTGCCATTTTATATGTTTTCTTCTGTGGTGTTGTGGTTCAACCCAGCAGGCACCTAAATAACACACAGCCATTCACTCATTCCCTCCCATGAAGATGTGGGAGAAAAAGACACCAACAAAAACAAAAGGAAAAAACCAAACCAAACCAAAACAAAAACCAACTTCATGAGTTGAGGTAAAGACAGTTTAATAGGAGAGAGAACGAATAAAAAGAAGGCAAAACAAGTGATCCACAATGCAGTTGCTCACCACTTGCTGACTGATACCCAACCAGTCCCTGAGTAGTCCCAGCAGATGTCCTCCCACTTATATGCTGAACATGACATCATATCGTATAAAACATCCCTTTGAGTAATTTTGTCCTGGATGTGCCCTCTCCCAGCTTCTTCTGCAGCTCCAGCCTTCTCAGTTGGTAGAGTATGAGAAGCTGAAAAATCCTTGACTTAATGTAAGCACTACTTAGCAACAACTAAAATATCACTGTGTTATCAGTGTTTTCCTCATACTAAATGCATAGCACAGCACTCTACCAGCTACAAGTAAAAAAATTAATTCTATCCAACCAAAAACAGAACACAGGAATGAACTTCATGTGTCATCAGAATGAAGATGGGCATACCGGGGTTCATAAGTGCCCTTGTTGTCCTTGAGGTAGAATAGTTTATGTGAAGTTTCACAGTACAAGCTTCCCTGTACCATCGAATGCTCCCTATACTCATGAGTCTTTTCATCCCCATATAGATTTCCTCTGCTTCATTCTAGATCATGGTACTTTGAAGTAGCTATCCCTTCTTTAAGGCAAACAGTTACATCAAACAGGGCTTGGTTTATATATATATATGTACACCATGAACAGTTGTGGAAATACTAAAGGGGTTAAATAGTTATCAACCAGATTCTAGTATGGGCATTTTGAACAGAGAGGAAATGAGCAGGATGCACAGATTCAGAACTGTAGTCTAGCACTGGAGGACTGTCTCAACAGAGCCAAGATAGGCATGGTTTTGGAAGCCATCCCCATTCTAAATAATATTCTCCACTGTACAGCAGGTGATTTGAGATATTAAAGAGCTTAATCTTTATATGGGAGAAAATTAATTTCTGCTCAGAAGATCATAATGTAAATTTGTCATGTAGTCATGCTCTAAGACTTCATTCCTATCTATTAGGCAATCAGCTTGTCTTAATGATACATCATTGCTGTCTTTGCATAACATATACAGCTGTCAACAAATGACTATACTAGATTTGAATACCTTTAAAAATATTTACTGTCCTTCTGTGCACAAGTTTGTATCTGGAATTAGGAGCATGGGAGCCCATACTATAGTATTCATGGATTTGTAAATCAGCATGTGGTCTACTGTTAGGATTTGAAAGTTTAGGAGGTTTTGTTATACTCTTTTCATTTCAGAAATCTGTTTTTCTGCATTCATATCTTTTAAGTTCAATATAATTTTATTACTTTGTGGTGATTTGTTTATTCAAACTAAAGCTATTTTTGTCTTGAGTGAAATACAGCCTGTTATTTCTATTTAATTTTCTGTCTCCTGTGATTTTCAAGGATCTTTGGAGGAAGCCCAGTATCAGCTGTGCATATTGCTTATTCTATTAGAGTTTTGTTACCTGTGACACTTTTTTTTCCTGACACAATTTATTGATCTGTCATGGCTAACGATGACATTAGAGGAATTACACTATCTTTACTGAGATACAGTCAATCTGCATTCTTTGTGGAGTATTAGAGAATAATGGAGACCCAAAAAAATTATGCAACCACTGACAACAGTAATAAACCTGACAAACTGTAATAAACTCAAAATATATTTAGTATAAACTGTATCAGAAAAGCCTTGTATCTTAACTAGAACTTAAGGGATATTCCACTTGTCATTATATTAGCATCAGGAAGTATATTTGAGTGTAGTAAACATACTTGTCAAAGCAGGTTTTTAGCTGTAAACATGGAGTAATCTGAAGAGAACAGACTAGATTTCTGAGCCCAGGCAATCTGAGCATGGCATAAATGAAAGGGATTAGGGAGAAGTAAAAAAAGGTTGAAAAAAAACCTTTTTCATCATAGAATCATCAGAGCTCATAGACACTGCCAGCTGCACTTGGCCTGTACATGCAACCAGGAATCAGAAAGATGGAACCACACCTTCATTTTCCTTAGCTCATTTGCTTTGTCAGGCACTAAAGGGTTGTAGTTCAGGAGAAGATGCCAGTCTGTTCTGAGAAGATGTGCTAAGTGCATCATACTAGCTAGCAGTGATATTGATAGAGAAAGTGAAGTGATGAAAGCCTCCTTAACATTTCCAGTAAATTCAGGGATTGTTAAAAGGATTCCTCCAAAAATTGATGCTTGACAACTAGCCAGATGAACCTTCTACCTCAATAGTATATCATCTTTAAACCATATGGGAGATGTAACATCCTTCTGCGTTTCACACTCCTTCTTCCTTTTGTCCCTTTTTCATTTTCATTTTCCATCACTTGTTGAAAAGTGTGAAAGAAATGAAGGAGAATCATAGAAACCCCGACAATAAAATAAGCTTTATGGTAAAAGCTAATGAGAGAAGTGCCCACAGATGAGATTAAGGTCTCACTGTAATGAGTGAAACTCATTAATGTTACTAGTGACCACAGAATCACAGACTAATAGGATTTAGAAGGAACCTCTGGAGATCTTCAACTGTCCTCCTAAAGCAGGATCACCTTGAGCAGGTTGCACAGGATTGCATCCAGGTGGGTTTTGAATATCTTCAGAGAAGGAGATTCCACAGACGCTCTGAGCAACCTGTTCCAGTGTGTTACCCTCAAAGTGAAGTTTTTCCTCATGTTCAAATGGAACTTCCTGTGTTCCACTTTGTGCCCATTGCCCCTTGTCCTGTCACTGGGCACCACTAAGAAGAGTCTGGCCCCATAGTCATACACACCCTTGAGGTGGTTGGCAACCTGCTTCTCATCTTGTGAGGCAGCTAAGGAAGATTTGTCACTGCTTTTGTTGGCCTGGCTTGTCCGCCAATTGGATATGGTAGCATGGGCATTGACACTGTGGACCTCCTGCCTCAAGTCCTTTAGCTTAAGGCCTCCTTCACCACGTTAGCTAGCCTGTTTCCAAAGATTCCCTTGCCTCTACTAGAAAGGTGGATTCCATCCCTCCCTAGCAGGTTATAGTCATCAAAGAACATCCCATTGTCATAAAAGGCAAACCCTTTGTGATAGCAACAGCCACGTAGCTGGGATTTGCTATGCATTATACATTTACGTCTGGCTGCCCCCTGTCCTCCACCGGGTGAAATGGGAGAAAAGATAATCTGCGCACCAATGATTTTCATTTGCACCCCCAGGGCTTTATAGTCTTCCTTGATTCTGCCCACGTTTTGGCTTGCAATGTCATTCATGTTCACATGAGAGTAACAGTAGTTTGTGCTCTTGACAAGTGAAGCTGTAGCAGTGTCTCCGATCTTAACTCCCAGAAGACAGCACATCTCTTGCGTCTCCCTGTCAGACTGGCACACGGGCACCACCGTGCCCTTTAACAGAGAGTAACTCACTACGAGCACTTGCTGTATCCACTGTGTGTTGCAGGTACAGTTTCTCTAAACATGTCCTCAGGTCCATACCTGCACCTGTAATGAGTCAAAACTGAGACACACAATATTATGTATTTGCTCCCATTGAATTAAATTAGTCACCTTTTCATGGCATTGATTTGCCTACAGATTTCATTCAGCAAGTGTATGATCATTTGTGTCTGTCTTCATTTTGTCTCGTCATAAGAATAATCAGCATATGAACTGCAACTGAAGTGCCATTAAAAATAGCTAAAAAAAGTTCAGAAATAAAGTGCAATGTTACCTGGAGTAGAGAAATAAAAATCAGCTGGGTTTTTTTTTCAGAATGGTGTTCAAGTTCAGTCAGGCTTCAGCTGTATGGAAACATGCAAGAGTTGTTTGTTTGGTTCTTTCTTAACCTTGAATGCAAGCAAAAAGGTGTCAATTTTAAAAAGTGTGCTTAGTTTTGAGAATTCTGTATAAAAGCAATATGCCCAGTAAATTTCAATGGGATTTTTAAGAAATAAAATCTGAAAGATATCAGAATAAATTATTTCTTAGAAAAATCAATAATTTCTGTCTCTGAGGATCAGCCAACAAAGGAAAAATGCTGTCTTTAAGACCTTGATTGTTTTGTCCTGTAGAGTTTTTAGAATTTGGGAGCATTTTAATATTCTATTAGTAAGATGAAAAAGTATGTTTCTTCTACTAATTTTCATTTGTTTTCTTTTCAGCTCCCTGTGGCTATAATGTAACTGCTCAGAATGGTACAGTGTATTCCCCAGGATTTCCAGATGAATACCCAAATTCCAAAGACTGTACTTGGTTAATTATTGTACCTCCAGGCCATGGGATTTATATCAACTTTACCTTACTCCAAACTGAACCTGTGAATGACTACATTGCAGTTTGGTATGCAATTTTTTAAAACAAAAGTGTTTGTTGGTTTGTTTTGGTTTTTGGTTGTGGTTTTTATTCCGTACTGATTTATCAGATCTCACTGTCCCAAGCTACAGCTTCTGCTTAGTTTTGCTGTTTAGGTTGTCACAGGTGGTGTAGAACAGCACCAAAGATGCACCACCACCCCTGCCACCCCACCCCACTCACCTTATTTGTCACTATCTGAACTCTTTAAGAAAATTTTTCCAAAAGTACTTTGAAACTCCAACTCATTTGTCAATCAGCTCTTCTTTGAGTTCTCTGTTTTCTAAGAAAAGCCATGTGTCATCAAAGTGATGTAGTGATCTGAATAGTGTATACACATTTCACGAATGTATGAGGCAATATATGTTAACTGTGGCAAAACTTTTTGACATCTTTATGTGTTAACTAATGTATGCAGTAACTAAGATTTTCTTAAGTTTTCTTAATATGTCTGAAAGACATACTTCTTATATTTCTCTAACCAGGATTTCAGCCCTTTTATATCTCTCTTTAAGCTTCCTATGATAGTTTCCCCTTCTCTGAGCTTTTATATATATTTCTTACCCCATAAACCCATGTCAACTGTGTGTCCTCAGCTGGAAGAAGAGGCTTTCAAGGCTCTCAGGATCCAAGTTCTTATGGTCAGGCATAGATGATGCTGAAGTTGTTACATATTTTCTCATCATGGTTAACTCTGGTCCTTACCTCACATAATGTACTCTCATACGTGCTACAGATTTCACATTTGCACAGAATATAGGATATAACTTCTGTGTGAGTCAGCTGCTCCCCTCTGCCAGTTATTCCACTATCTTGTACCTATTGCTGTCTGTGCAAGTTGTTTTTTTTTTCCAGACAGCAATACTGAAGTGCATATAATATAGGGGAAATCCAGTCAGTTTATTGCTAGGAATAACTGTCTATGAATTGCCATTTGTCTACCTCTGGTACCTGCATTAGCTGTAAATTTGAGTCCAAAGTGCATCATAGGTTCTCCTCCCTGGCAGGTTAAATAATAATAATTAAAAAGTCTTCATTGGTACAGATCTAACTGCATTAATGACTTCTCTTTCTGCCTAAGCAATTAAGTCCTAAAATTGTGTTAGCTTTTTGAATGTTTTCCTGAAGTATATGCTGAATTCCTGAATTGTTATATTTTTCAACAAAGATTTTAGAGCAGCTGTTTTACAGCTTATTTCTCTCGGTTCCCAATTACACGTAAATTACAAGCATGCTTTTCTTTAGAGTTATTTTCTGAGGTATGAGTGATTTATACCTCCTCAATTTGCTGGGAGGAGGCTGTTTAGTGTTATTTTAAGTCATTCTTGTACATGCCATTCACTTCTGCATGAAGTTAAGTCCTAATATAAAAGCTGGATTTTTTTTTTTTCTTTTTTTTTTCTTTTCCCTCTGGGAATCAGACTTGTAAAATTGGAACCTGAGTAAATTGCCAAGTTCCTATTCAATATTCATTACTTTCCCTCTTGATTTCAAGGCAACAAAATAAAGAAAATACATTTAATGCCAAATCACCTATATTTTTTTCTCTTTATCTCTAGTACCAGAGTAGAAATTGGAGACTTGAGTAATCCTGAAAAAATGTATAAGAAAAATAACCTAATTAAATTTTTAAAAGTACAAGTTCTAAGTACAATTTTTAGACATGACATCTATTCTTATAAAACCTGAACCAGTTTGTCCATACAGTGGATTTTTTTTTTCTGTTAACTGATTATCTTCATAGGTTTGAGACAGACAAAAATGAGTCAGTATTTGCCTTTTTAACAACACAGCTGAAGTGAAAAAATATCCCTCTGATTTAAAGACAGTGAAAAGTCAAAAGCTAACAGTTTTCTAGATCATCTCTAGCCTTCTAGTATATATATATTACATAAGCTTTTTTATTGAGTTTAGATTCATTACATGTAATAGACATGTAATATACAGAAAAGACCAGAAATAAGTATTGCAGAGCTCAGAAAATTCTTCAGTTATAAAAGTGGAGGGGTTTTGTTAATTTATTTATTCTGCCTTTTCAGGCCTGAATGTTCTACATAATGATACTGAAAATGAATGCATCGTGACATTTCTGGAGTGTGTTTCTCTTTGAGTATCTCTCTTATTGTTCAGAAACATGAAACTTCTTTTTTCCTCCCCTCCCCCCCCCCCTTTTTTTTTTTTTTCCTTAGGAGATACTTTTGAGTCTTTGAAATTAGTTTAAAGAGCAGTAATAACTTACAACTTCTACACCTCTGTATGTGCTAGTCATGACTAAGGACTTCTAGGATCTAGGTCAAAGAACTTTCAGAAATGTGATAAGATTACAAAAGTTATGTAATTTGGTTTTGGTTTTGGTTTGTTGGTTTTTTTTTTCCATCTGATGGGTACATGGGAATTTTTGGGAGTAACAAACAGAAAATTACAGTCAGCCAATAAACTTCTTGTGCATGGAAATATAAAGGCTATTGTAACGTACTCCTAGTCTCTCAAAAAATATTAGGCTTGTAATTTCCAAAGAATATTCTGTGTTGGTAGAAATGAAAACAAACTGATTTTGAACCATTTTCTACAAAATTTTAACTGCCCTCCAGAGAAAAGAGACTGATAATTTAAATATTAAGTACAGCTTTTTCTGCACCTAATTTTATGTTTCCCTTCCTAGGGATGGTCCTGACCATAATTCACCTCAGCTGGGAGTTTTCAGTGGGAATACAGCTCTGGAAACCGCTTACAGTTCCACCAATCAAGTTCTCCTCAAATTTCACAGTGATTTTTCAACAGGAGGATTCTTTGTCCTCAATTTTCATGGTCAGTTTGCTATATATCAAAAACATCTAATTCCCACCATGAATTAGTGTATTTTAAAAAAGCTTCTTAATTTTGTAATGTAGTGGATGATCTTAAATAAATTTACTATGATTTTTTAAAGTATTTTTTATTACCCTTTAAATATGCTTTTCAAAATAGCAGTAGAAATTAGTTTTTAAAATTACAAGTCTTTAGAACGTTCATTTGTGAACTTTATATAAACTAAATTCTATCTTTAATGCTAAAATACCTAATATTGTATTTTTATTTTTTGAATTATTTTAGTCTATTTATTAGTTAATTTACTTTTCTGTAATAAAGTTACACACCAGCCAACTAATCCTAGGGCTTATTGTCAGAAAGGTTGGTGGGATGGTGTGAGAGCATTGATCAACAGCTTTAAGTTTTATATCCAGCAATGCTACAGACAGACAGGCATTCTAGAATTCTCATTCTAGTTTTAATTCTGACTAATTCACCCGAATTATGCACGCATGGTAACCTAGAGCACTTATCTGAGAAGCAAAGACTAAAATACATAACTTTAGTCATCGTGTGGGGAATATATAGCTCCCACATAGCAAGATAGAGCCTGTGAAGCAGCCTACAGGGAATGGTCAGTGAGAGCATTTTCCAGCCTCAAGTTGAACATACATTAGCTTGTAGTCAGTATTTCAGAGTTGATGACTTCAGATGATAAAAAGGCAAGATGCATACTCTAACATACTGCGTAGTACATTAATCTGGCAAGAGAAAAAAGAATGAATCCATCAGGTCGAGGGAGGTGATTCTATCCCTCTACTCCACTCTTCTGAGACCCCATCTGCAGTACTGCATCCAGTTCTGTGATACCCAGTACAAGAAAGGCATGAGCTCAGACTCTGAAAGACAAGAGCTGTTGGACCAAGAATGCCACAAATTTGATGGCATTCTACAATGGGGTTACATCATCTATCTGGACTTGTGCAATGCATTTGACACCCCCCACAGGACATCCTTGTCTAGAGACAAGAGACATGGAGAGACATGGACTTGATGGATGGATCGCTTGGTGGATAAGGAATTGGCTGCACAGTAGCTCTCAAATAGATGTGGTCAAATGCTCAATGTCCAAATGGATACCAGTGAGGACTGGCATTGTTCAGAGGTTAGCACTGGTACTGGCACTGTTTAACAACTTTATCAGGGACATGGACAGTGGGATTGAGTACACCCTCAACAGGTTTGCCAACACCACCAAGCTGTGTGGTGCAGTAAACACGGTGGAAGGAAGGAATGACATCCAGAGGGACCTTGGCAAGCTTGAGAAGTGGGCCTGTACAAACTGAATAAAGTTCAACAAGGCCAAGTGCAAGGGTCCTGTATGTGGGTTGGGGCAATCCCGAACACAGCTACAAGATGGACAGAAAATGGACTGAAATCAGCCCTGAGAAGGACTTTGGGCGTGTTGCCTGATGAAAAGCACAGTGTGAGCTAGCAATGTGCACTTGCTGCCTTAAAGCAAATCATATCCTGGGATACATCACAAGAAGTGTGACCAGCAAGTCAAGAGAGGTCATTCTGCCCCTCTGCTCCATTCTCATGAGACTGCACCTGCAGTACAGTGTCCAAATGTGGGGTCCCCGGTACAAGAAAGACATGGAGCTGTTGAACCAAGTCCAGATGNCTGTTGAACCAAGTCCAGATGAGAGCCATGGAGATGATCAGACAGCTGAAGTACCTCTCCTATGAAGACAGTCTGAGAGTTGGGCTTCTTCAGTCTGAAAAAGGGAAGACTGCTGGGGAGACTAAATTATGGCCTACCAGTATTTAAAGGTGTACCACAAGAAAGAGCGAAAGGGACTATTCACCACAGAATCACAGAATCACTAGGTTGGAAAAAACCTTTGAGATCATCAAGTCCAACCATACCCATCTTCTACTAAACCATATCCCTAAGCACCTCATCTACCCGTCTCTTAAATACATCCAGGGTCCATGACTCAACCCCCTCCCTGGGCAGCCTTTTCGAATGCCTGACAGCCCTTTCGGTGAAGAATTTTTTTCCTGATGTCTAATCTGAACCTGCCCTGATGCAGCTTGAGGCCATTCCCCCTCGTCCTATCACCTGTCGCTTAGGTGAAGAGACCAACACTCATCTGTCTACAACCTCCTTTCAGGTAGTTGTAGGTAGCAATAAGGTCCCCCCTCAGCCTCCTCAGTGTTTGTGCCTGGTTACGAACTGGAGCATTGGGCAACCTAGTCTAGTGGAGGGTGTCCCGGCCCATGTCAGTGGGTTGGAACTAGATGATCTTTGAGGTCTCTTCCAACCAAAATCATTCTGTGATTCTATGATACTCTGCACTGTTTATTTTGCATAGTAGTATTTAACATAATGTGTCATGGGTGAACTGTGTCCACACTTTTAATTGAATTCAAAGTGGTGGTATAGACCACTGCTGGGGAAACCCTGTAAACTGGGCTTCTGGAGACTAAATTGAAGGGTTTCCCTTTTTTAGCCCACATACTGGGAGATCAATATTTTAGATCAGTGATCTGGACATATATATACTGGACATGCATATAGATACAGCTTTAAGTTCTTGGAAAATCGCTGAAAACATTCTTGGTGTCAATTTCTTAGATAATGGTATGACAAGTATCTAAGCAGGTTGCAAAGCCTTTTTTCTCAAGTTTACCCCAGAAAAAAAGGGTGCTATTATGTATATATAATAATAATTATGTGTATGTGTTCACCACACAGATCCATACGTACACAGGAAAATATCCATGCTTTCTCTTCGCTCTCTGTGGATGAAAAAAATGCAAATCTTCATGAATGAAAAATTCAATGTTTAGGTTTTTTCTTCTTATAAGGTTGCTTTACAGCCATGGCTTACAGAAGATTATGTGGAAGACAAAGGCTGATACCAAATGTAGCTGTTCAAAAACAATATATAGGACTATAAAGTTACCAGGAGAAATTTTATACTTGACTATGATTTAGTTTCATGATGAGATTTTTTTCTGTAGCATGTGCACTCCGATCACAATCCTAAATCTCTGTTTTGGAATTTTTATCCAGAAATTGCTGCTTCAGCTGCTCTAGGCATTCTGCTCCAGAAACACATCAGTCATTGTATTGGTCACTTCCCTTCTGAGATTGCCCACAATTTATTGAAACAAATTTGGAGAGTAGAGAAAGGTTTTGTTTTAAAGGCATTGTGTTTTGGTTTTTTGTGTGTAATTTATAAAATTGTTACAGTTACTGTTACTACTGCTGGTTTTTTTTTTTATATATATATATCTGTATCGTGAGAAAGATTAGCTCCAAGTATGCTTAGATTAACAATGAATATGACATGCCAGATATGTTACAGGTAATTTAAAATTTTCCGGACAACCTTACGTAATAAAGTGATTTATATCTACTAGCCCTATCACATGCTTCAAAGGCAGCTACATGAAGCAGTAACCTTACAGCTGCAAAATCCTCATCATCAAGGATTTCCAATCCAACAATGCAACTATAACAATGTAGGCAGTGTAGTATACTATCTATACAGTATATATATATTTCATCAGTATAGATAGTATATATATATATTATATATATATTTAGCTAATATGTAATGTCATGACATTTAACTTGGAAAATGTATCTGGGAGATGTGCTTCAGCACAGCTTTGGAATTCTAGGAGTGTAAATAGGAAAATAGTTTTCAATAAAATAACTCTTAAGAGTGTATATTTATTTTTTATTTTCACTTAAATTTGCAGCTTATCAGCTGAAGAAGTGCCAGCCTCCACCCACAGTTCCACATGCAGATTTGTTTACAGAAGATGATGACTTTGAAATAGGTGATAAAATAGAGTCTCTATCTTTCTTATGTTTTCACTTGAATTCTAATTACACTAAACTATTAATATATTTTATCTTCCATCTGAGATTTTGGTATACTTCTGTTTGAAAGGTTTTTTGGGTGTAACTTGTTTGTCAATAACTTTTCAGGAGATTTTGTGAAGTACAAGTGCCATCCTGGTTTCACCCTTGTTGGACAAGATATATTAACTTGCAAACTGAATGCACAGTTGCAGTTTGAAGGATCCTCTCCATTTTGTGAAGGTAAATATGTGCTTGCATAGTCTGCATTTCATTAGTATGAATCATTTTTTTTGTTTCATATTCATTAAGCATTAAATTTTTGGTACTTTAATTAATGTTTAAAAGGAAATTTCCATTTATTTCTTCAGGATCTACATACACACATTTCCAAATTGGTCCCCAAAATCTTTGCACAGATATTCAGTTCTTTAAAATCAAAACACAAGTGGCTTTAACTATTTAACTACACCATTAATGAAACGTTTATTTTTAAAATCTGTTTATACTATCTATCATTGTTTTCTATCAAAGCAAAGATTTCTTTTCACTCCTGAAGAGTTTTAAATATATGTATTTAAATTAAGCTTTCAATATAAAAAGCAGCCAGGCCTGCTGGCAACAGATGGAGTCTAGCTGTCTCAAAGGAGGAAAAGGATGCTTGCTCATGAGCTGGTGGGGCTCATCAAGACAGTTTTAAACTAGGTTCAAAGGGGGAGGAGGATATTACCACATGCCAATGTTGAGGTTGAAATTGAAAGCCCAGCTCAAATGCATTTACATCAATTCATGCAGCATGGGCAACAAACAGGAGGAGCTGGAAGCCTCTGTGATAGCTATGACTTAGTTGCCATCAAGGAAACATAGTGGGATGACTCCTCACTGGAGTGCTGCAATGGATGGCTATAAGCTCTTCAGAAGGGATCGGCATGAAAGGAGATGCTTAGTCAGACCTTTTCCCCCCAAAATGAATCAGACTCCTCCAGAGTCTGGTTAGGTAATCTGTTTCTAGAAACTAGGATATGAATAGAATATTACGCTGTCCTGCAGAATTACTTTGCTTGTGACACTGCCCCACCACACTGCCACACCTGCGACTGTGTAACATAAAGATTTTTGCTTTTGGCTGTTGTTTTCTGTAGGCATTCACTGCCTGTATGAATTTAGGAAACTAACTAAAAACATTACTCAGAATCTACATGTGCAACGATATCTTTTTTTCTTCCTCACTGCTGTTTCCTAGTCCTGTCTCTTTTTCTTTTTGCAGACCATTCTTACAGTGACCAATTCTCATCTAGAGCATTTTCAGAGGTTTCTGCGATATTCACAGTCAAAGTGTCTGTGCTTTCTTGAGTGTAATTGTCTTTCTTCCTATTCTATAACATTTCTTTTTCCCAAAGGAAACTAGCAATTTCCACTTCTTTGGATTGGTGAATTTCCTTTGTTTTTTAACTGCATTTCCATCCCTGGCTCCATTTCTTTCATATACTTGCAGTGAGTTTCTTGAGCTACTGAAGAATATTTCAGCACTTTATAACAATATTCTTTGGAATTTCAAACTGTAATTTTGAATTTTATTCTTACTTGAAAACCCTCTCTCCCAGTTTCCAAAAACTTCATATGCTATACTAAGTAAACATAACCATGCAGCCTGTTCTTAAAAGATACTTATAGTGTACCTCTATGGAAATGATACCTGTGAGAACATAGATGAAAGAGCATACATTAAAGAGCTGTGGTAATAACCTTTTAAAGCCTATTGTAAAATTTTCTGAATTAATTTACATCACACTTCGCATTATATGACATCACCTGACTTTACTGGTGTCTGGACAGTATCTGTGTAACATCCATATTTTTCTTGCAGGCCCAAAATCTGAATGACCTGTAAATAATTTGTTTTGTGAGTGAAACAAATGATCAGTGATCATTCCTGTAACTCAGAATCATAGAACTATAGAATGGTAGAACTGGAGCAAGGTGCTCAAAAACCAACCACCCAACCAACCTGGCCCTGAACACTTCTAGTGATGGGGCATCCACAATTTCTCTGGGCAACCTGTCCCAGTGCCTCATCACCCTCATAATGAAGAAGATTTTCCTGACATCTAATCTAAATCTACCCTCTTTCAGTTTAAAACTATTTCCCCATGTCCTATCACTACATGCCCTTGTAAACAGTCCCTTTCCATCTTCCCTCTAGGCCCCCTTTAGGTACTAGAAGTCTCCCTGGAGCCTTCTCTTCTCCAGGCCGAGCAAACCCAACTGTGTCAGACTGTCTTCATTTACCAGTTCCCTCAGGACTCACTGATGCATCTCATAAGATCACATGGACTTTTGCACCTTCAGGTTCCTTAGACGATCACAAAGCTATCTTCCTCTACAGTGGGCATAGAAGCATTTAATTTGGATTCCCTATGGAGGTGACTTATGGGCTGGAATTCCTTTGTGCTGCACTTCAGGTGTTCTGCTGCTTACCCATGATCCTTCTCCAGGCTCTGTGCTTCTATTGCTGGCACTGGCATCAAACTGGCAGGAATGGATGGACTGAGGTTCTCTTCCCCTGGCAACTTCAGTTTAAAGCCCACTTCACCAGGTTGGCAAGCCTATGGCCGAAGATGTTATTCCACTTTTCTGACAGATGGACCCTGTTAGGCCCTAATAGACCAGGTTTCTCAGAGTGAGTTCCATGGTCTGAGCAGCCAAACTCCCAGCTGTGGTCCCAGTCCTATAACCATTGGTTGATTTGCCAGATTCAACTGTGCATTTCATACCCTTTCCCTTTGACAGGGAGGATTGCTGAAAAATCTACCTGTACTCCAGAATCCCTTACCACCACTCCCAGGGCTCTGCAATCCTTGATGTTCCTCAGACTGCTTCTGGCTGTATCACAGGAGGCCATGTGAAACAGCAACAGTGGATAATATTCAGTGGACTGTTTAGTAGTCTCGTGGTGATGTCCCTGATCCAAACCCCTGGTAAGCAGCACAGCTCTAGAGAATATATTAGGTCGGCACATCAGTGTTGCCTACTACTATCACATACCGCCTTTTCTTAGTTGCACTGGTCAAAGTATGAGTAGCAGATAGGGCTGCTTTACTCAGCTCCAGCATCTCTTCCGATCTGATGAGTCTCTTCAGTCTGCAGAGCAGTGAAGCCATTCTGCAGAGGCACCTCAAACACCTCCCTAATATGCTGAGGAATAGCAGGCAATAGAAGGCAGTTGTAATTTTACCAACTTGTAATTTTACGTTACAATTTGTAATTTTACCAAGTTGTAATGGGTTTAGATATGGCATGTTTACTAAAAAACACTCCACAGGTACTTGCTATAGTCCCGTATCTCCCTTACAAATCCCCTGTGCTAGAAGGTCTTACTTGGATGGCTTGGAGTATTCTTTATCCAAAAGAAGCTCTTTGTCTGCACAAAACATGTATGTTTTCAATCAATCTGGTGCGCCTTGAAGTTTCAATATGTTTTCATGTTCATGTAATAGACTTCATTCTTTAAGGTGGGTGGGTTTTTTTTTTAAGAACTCAAATAGCAGACAGCTTCTAGACCTCCAAATAACATTTTACCAGAACTTTTCTCTCACCTATTTGGATGATCACACCAGTGTAGGTGAATCTCTTGATTAAAGACCCTTTGAGCTGTGACATATTTCTGGATGAATGTTTTACTGTAATTATTATCCTGTATATAAATGCAAAGTTTATAGAGGTGGTGCTGTTTCTGATTATCCTAACACGAACTTTATTGTTCTTTCCATCTATAAAATGAATTAAACATTACTTCCTTTGGAAATGGAACCTGAAGCAAACATCTCTCTGAATTTTTTTTTTTTTTTAACGCAAAGGAAACACTTTATTTCATTGTTGTTGTTGTTGTCTCCTCTTTAGCACAATGTCCAGCAAATGAAATCCGTACAGAATCATCCGGAGTGATCCTTAGTCCAGGTTACCCAGGCACCTATCCCAACTCTCAGACCTGTTCTTGGACTATAAAGGTTGAGCCAGGATATAACATCTCCATCTTTGTAGAAATGTTTCAAAGTGAAAAACAGTTTGATGAGCTGGAGGTATTTGATGGTAAGAGAAGTTTAAATTCTATCTTACCGCACAAGAAAAAAATTGGGTCAAAAGGGGCTTGATTTCCAGTTATTGTTTTCATAATGCACTGATACATCTGAAACAATAGTATTTGCATTCATTTTGCCATAAGTCTAAATCTGTTACCAGTGAAAGTATTTATAGATCTGTATCAGAGAAACTAAATTTCTTAGGTATTGTTAGAGGAGAAGCAGCATCCACAGCTTTTCTATGAAATTCATGGAGTTTTCTGTTTCCTGAGCAATGTATGGAGGTGTCTGAAAGAAGTTAATGTGCTGTTTTGTAATCCATCATTTCTGATGTGGAAATGTTGGGGGGGGATATAATTGCATTTTTCCAGTATAATAAAAATATTTTAGGCTAACTGCTCAAATTTGAATTCACTCAGTCTGCTTTCTCCATAGCATAGCAGAACTAGTGCAGTACTGTGTTTTAATATACTCCTGTTAAAGAATTTGATCATCTATTTTGGAACAAAGAGTAGAGAAATTACAAAACCTCAATTTCTAGAGTGTTACTTGTAGCAGCAACTTCTCAAATGGTCCTATTTAATTAACAAGCTATTCTTGTTTTCTACTGAATTCTGAGCTTATTATCACTTGTTCTGTTCTCATTGATTGATGAGAATAACTATTCCCTAATTGTTCTTTAATATATTTTTATTCATTTGGAGATCATTATCGTCATTAACCAAGTATAAATAATAACTATGATAGGACTGATTAATATTCACTATGGGAGTTTCATAACATGAAAAATATTAAAAGGTCATGTGTTTTGAGGTATCCTTCTCTAGGTATTTTTCTTACATAGTAGATTTCTAATGTCTTTGGAATTATTAAAATAGTTTCAAGTATGATAACAGCACTTTGAAAAGAACACAATATTTTTCATTCTTTTAAAAATGTCAGTTTGTTAGCTTTCCTCTTTTCTTTATGATATCTGTTCTGTGTTGGTCCTTGTCGGATTACTGGAGAAAATAGTCTGAAAAAATCTATGAAGACTGTCTTTTCCTCCATTCTATTTTGTACTTGACAGTAAGACAATAGGAGCATGTCTGGAACTTTTCTAATGGTCTGATCACTTTGCTTATTTTCTTTTGAAAAAAATCTTTTGAAACTGCCTAATCTTCCTGGTGAAGATTTTTGTTTTCTTTCATATACATTTCAATTTAATGAAACCAGATTATCAGAAAAATATCTGAGAAAAGAATTATCATAGTTACTATGTTTTTAAGCATTGTCATTTCATAACATGAAATCACACTCTTAGAAATGTCTCTCTAGTGAAGCTCTACCAAAGTAATTTTTCTACCACCCACCAGCAGATTTAAATGAGAGAGATAATAGCATATTTATAACCACTTAATACACTGCCATGTGGAGGTTCCTGAGCTAGCTCTCGACAAGTTGATATTCAAATATGGCACATTGCAGTGCCTCGCAGAGATAGTTGCTTGTATCCCCGTGGCCACATTAGCAATGTGCTTTGCTACGCTAATTAGTTCTACATCTCAGCATGATGAGTTTTTTAGGGCAGAAGGCAATGCTGATGTGGCCATATTGTTTCCAGCAATGGATATAACTCAGACTAGTTTGTTCAGAGCTGGTTTGGGTATTTCCCTGTATTGCTGCATTTTGCAATAATCTGTGTCGTATCCTGGGACCCAGTGTCACCCCAAACAGCATACCTTTATTTAACTTAGTTGCACTGCACTCATCTGTCTACACCAGGTAGCTACATCACCGAACTTTATGCAGAAAGTGTATGAAGATTGGCAAGACAACTTTTAGAGAAATAGTATTTGCTAAGGCACCAGTCTCTCATTACTTATAAGGCAGCTTCGGAATGAAACCAAATATTAACTGCACCTAACTGACTACATTATAAATTATTGTGCTTTTACCTGGATGATGATCAGTACAGGTATCCAGTCAGTGGGGCTGCCCTGGTCAGCTGGGAGCAGGAAGCCCATTAGCCATTCACACCTACCAGCTAGCCCTGTAGGAAATCCCATCTCTACTATAAACCAGAGAAGCCTTAAATGTGTCACAAATACATTTATTCAAACAAAACATAAATACAATATTTACCGTATGTATCATAAATACAATGATTAAATCAAACTTCAAAAAACTGTATTCAGGCTGTTTACACTGAATAGCATTAATTTAGTACAACAAATATTCTTTGATTATTTTTTTTCTCCCTGAAGTAAACCATCAAAGTTATGTAATTGAAAATAGAAATGGCACATTGCAGTGCCTCGCACTGCAATAGAAATGTCAACTTTTACCAGGAAAGCATCATATGACAGGTCAGCACATTAGAAGTTGAGTATTTGTTTCCTTATATGGACAAACTCTGAAATATTAATAAAATAAATCAGACTGAAGAGCACGTAAGTCATGCTGCTGACTTTCCTGAACATCATCTGAAGAGCTGCCTGTTAGGTAAGGTATAGAAAATTAAAAAGTCCGGGGAAAACAAAGCAAACTAAAATACATGCAATCATTTCTCTGATTTCCCAATGGCTAAAACATGCAGTGTGGCACAGGGTGCTGCAAACTAATTCCTGATCACTAATAAGGAAGGATTCTCACCTCTTTGTATGTAGTAGATCTTTGTAATTGTACCTCTTAGCCTCTGTATTTAAGAATTTTTAAAGACCATATACATTCTAAACTGTAACAATTCAAGTGTATTAAACAGATTTTACAAAGCCCAAGGTGAAGCACAGAGAAACTAAATGAATTGTCATGTTCTAAAATATTTTTTCAAACAAAAATAGGAACTGAGCTCATCATTTATCCTACACTGTAATCATCAAACACTAACCGCCTAATATGAAAAACAAACAAGCCACAAAGCATTTTGATGAGGGTGTGCTGGGAAACTTGTGCCTAAAGCTATGCTTATTTTTTCTTCCTTTATATATGTATTTATTATTTAAAATTTATTTACTAACACTTATTTAGTTGTAGTTTTGCTGTTATGGTAACTGAACTGTGGCTCCTAAGAACTGTGTGGCTTTCTTAATCTTCATGGTTTTCTGTGACTTCTATGGACTCCCTTTTGTACCTGAAATGTCCCAATCAAAAAAATGTAATTATATTTTATTGGACAGGAAAGAGGAAGGCTGACAACAATTGTATTCAGTTTTTAGGTGTTGTGTGATTCAGTTTTAGTTTTGTGTTTTCACGTAACATAAGAAGAGCTGATCAGGCTGCAGCTGCTCAACCGCAGCAAAAGTGAATGAAGCAGGTTCTTTATATGAAATAACTGCTGTGGCCAAGATAATGAAGGTTGAACATGGCTTTCCTAAACTTGAAAAACATGGAGCAAAAGGCATAGTGAGCATATGAAAGGGAGGAGTTCAACTGGAGGAATCATAACCCTAATATGGAGGAAGAAGATGCCGTTTTGTGTTTTAGAAAACTTTTGCTTGGAGATTGGAATCATAGAATCATAGAATGGCATGGGTTGAAAGGGACCCCAAGGATCATAGAGCTCCAACCCCCCTGCCACAGGCAGGGCCACAAACCTCCAGGCCTAGATCTACACAAGGTTGCCCAGGGCCCCATCCAACCTGGCCTTGAACATTTCCAGGGAAGAGGCATCCACCACCTCTCTGGACAGCCAGTTTCAGCACCTCACCACTCTCTCTGTAAAAAAACTTCCCCCTAATATCTAATCTAAACCTTCTTTCCTTTAGTTTTAATCCATTCCCCCTTTTCCTGCCATTGTCTACCCTTTCAACAAGTTGAATCCCCTCCTGTTTATATGCTCCCTTCAGGTACTGAAAGGCTGCAATGAGGTCCCCCCACAGCCTTCTCTTCTCCAGGATGAACAAGCCCAGCTCCCCCTTTTATCCTAAAAGGCTGCTATAATCAACACACTGTCTTGTAACAGAACTAAGTCCTAATGAAATATGTATCGCAATTCTCAATTGTATGTATACATGTATTCCACAGTGAAACTGTAATGATCTTATACGTGTCAGAGCTTTTTTTCAGCTAGTGGTTTTCCTATGTCATATAGTAGTATTTAGAATTATACAAGCTGTGTATTCACATTCACAACTGAGTTAAAATATGGAAAGGAGCACTTAAACTGATAGTACTTTAAAACTTCAATAGTTTTCTTTATTCACCTCTGAAGGTTCTTCTGGACAAAGCCCTTTACTGGTTGCTTTAAGTGGAAATCATACTGGTCAACTGAACTTTACAAGCAAAATGAATCAGCTCTATCTTCGGTGGTCAACTGATCATGCAACCAGCAAGAAAGGATTCAAGATCCGTTACTCAGGTAGCTAATAACGATTTCCGTTAAATTATGCTTTGTGGTTACACGTACTATTTAGCACCAAATCAGAACTCGTAATATAAAGTCTGTTTCTCTGAAGATAATATATTATAATATACATTTTGAGGATGTGTAATCATTCTGTTGCAAGTTCAAGGTAAGCACAGGATTTGGACTCTCCATTTTTTCCCAGTTTACCACAGATCTCCAGATTTAAGCTTCTCCAGCGAATACTTCTCTCTGCAATCTGTTGTCTTACCAGACCTGGATCAAGCCCTTTGAAATACAGTGGGAGGGGTAGCCCTTAGATTTACACAGAAATACTCAAGAGTGAGAATTTTTGATCCTGAAATGATCCTGCAATACTCCATCTGTAATTAAGTGCAAAATTATTAGGCGTACATTTTCCTTGTGTTACAGTTCACAACTCTGATTACTATGCTCTTCTTCATGTCAGGCTGTGTGTGTGTGCGTGTGTGTGTCTGTGCATGTGAATCTGGTGGTGTAGTGACATAAAAACACGGAAGTAGTCTATCTAATTAGTGTTTAAAAATATTTCCCTTATTAAAAATAAAATCAGTTACCAGTATTACAATACTGGATTGTACTTTCTGTGTACACATTGACCCTTATTCATTTACAGCCTACTTAAGATATTTTCATACATGTATCTGCAGACACATTGCTCCTAAAATGCTTGGTTTAAGGATCATTTACATTATGTAAATAGTGAGAGAGAGGGCTGACTGTCTGTTATTAGCATATGCTTTTCCTTTGCTTGGACTTCATTAGCAACGTAAAGGTTGTGTGTGTTAATTTTGGTGGCTAATAATTTTCAATACAATTAAATACATAAATGTTTTAGATTAATATTTTAGAAGAATGTTTCAGAAGAACGTTTTATCAACCACTAGGTAATTCCCATTTAGTCATTCTAAATGCCATTTAGGGAGATGAATTTTCACAGATCTCGCTCCTTTCCTGTACCATCCATGCACTGGCTGTCTAATCTTTGAAAAGTTTATCTTGCTACCAAAACAGGAGATGAGGGCTCAGAGCATATCAATGATGGATTGCTGTTTTGGGGACTATGAACAGAACCATGAGAACTCAGGGAAAAAAAAAAACAAACCCACAAACAGTAACAGCATTATCTCCACCTGGCAAGCAGCCTTTGGAATATTACTATAGGCAAACTGAAACTGAGGGATGGGGAAAGGGATGTTTCTTTCAAGAATGCTGGAGATTTGTTTAATTTTTTGTAGGGAAGGACTAGGTGGATTAAAAGTGTGATGAAAAGAACAAAGAGAAATCTTTCAAGTGGTAACCCTCAGATACGTTCAGTGGAGGAAGTGGTATCAGAGTTACAAGAAGAGAATTCATGTAAAGGATTTATTTTGTAATTACCGAATTATTAAGGAGACTGATTTTTAAGAAATGAGAAATTCTTTTGCACCTTTGTGTGTACACAAAACATGGTTTGTAGTAGTGAAGAAGTGGTCTGTCTAGTTGCCTGGTGCAATTCATCAGTTATTATGGCACTAGCCACAACTAAGAATTGTGGGACTGGAGATTGATATGCAAGCCTTGGGGCTATGTTTTAGGAACAAACAACTGTTTTGCTTTTTCCGCTTCACTAACAGTCAGTGCTTGATTTTATTCTCTAAACTTCTGTACATTTTACATGAGATTCAATGGAAATAATCAGCATGAAAGAAGAGTAACAGTGAGCTGCAGCATAAACAATTGGATTTGAATCTTAATGAGGGAAAGCAACATGATGAAAGTAGGAAAAATACAAGATGCCAAAAAGGCTATTGATACCGTGGCAGCTGTGACTGAGCCAGCAGGCTTCTTCATAATGAAGACCCTATTGAAATGAATTACTACCCTCCCACAACCCTCCTCTTCTCCAGCTACGCCTGTGCACAAAAATTTTGCAAATTGTAGTTTTGTCACCACTAGATTTCATTTGTAGATAACAAATTTTCTTCACTTTTAAAAGTGCTAGAAGCTTTCAGAGGAATGCTTAATATTGCCTTAAGCATATGAGCTTACTTGTGTAAGCTATTTGTCTAATGTACGTTTTCTGTCTTGCAGTGTTAGGCTTTTTGCTAGATCTTTGTAGAAAAACGCTATACCATTACAGTAGAGGGATTTTTTTTTAAAGACTATGAATATAATAAAGGCACTAGCATAATTTTCATCTAAATAATAAATTTCCTAACTGCACTAACACCTAGATATTAAATGATCTCTTCCTTAATCTAGTGAGTATCTGTTTAGTATAGTGAAGCTAGGAGGGAAGTATCAGTTAAAACTACATGCAGCTCTAGGAAAGTAATCCCTTTTCTCTTTGAATGGTGTGTAGTATGTAAAATCACTAAAATGGATTCCAAAAATAAAAGGAAAAGGTATCTTACACCGAAATACTTTATTTTCCAATGTTTGCTTGTTGTTTTGTAGTCCTTGAACTTGACTTTCTTGTGCAGCTGGGTTCAACTCCCATCTGTCTGTCCAACAATACTAACGAGAATGATACGGTTTCTCTAATACATTCACAGTTCCACATTGATTACACAAAAAAAGTAAAAGCAAACCATAAATTTCTAGCAGGTAATTTTCTCTCTCTCACAGATACCAGATACGCTGTGACTCAATCACTCACCACTCGCACCAGAGTTAACTCATTTCACTCACACCAATTGTTCGTCATATCTAAATCACTTTTCAAAAGTCAGTTCCCTGTAACAATATCCAAAGTCAAGACTAATAAATCAGTGCCACCAGAGCAGTGATTCCTGTTGGGAATCAAAGCCCAGTCTTCTGCGTGACAGGCAGGAG
>VZTU01001200.1:0-14862 GCA_013400835.1 Zapornia atra
CAGTCTGGGATTCTGTGATTCATACAAATGTTCCCCATGCGATTCGCTCTGGCCCTTGTTGGGGGTTATTTTTAGGCTTGTTTCATCCTCTTCATTTGAAGTGCACTCTAGACTTCTGAAAGTTTGTTTGGAGCCCAAAGCCAGCTCTCCAGAGGCTGTATGAAACCTCTTGCCCCAGTCAGCCACACGCTAGCGTGACGTTAGCTGGAGCCTTCGTTTCAAACCCTGAAGTGGGAAGTCAGGGAGGTGTAGGCTCCAAATGTGGTGCCTGAGCTGCTGGTTTGGCCGTTACATTGACAATAACCATTTGGATGGCCTCCTCTGGCTTTGGCTGGAGATGAATTCCTGAGGCCTGCAGTACTCCAGATGTTTGGGGTTACTGGAGACGAAGAGCGTTTGTTCTTAGCTCGCTGTATGGGTGACCAAGCAGAAATTCATGTGGATAAACGTCATGCTTAGGCTCTCCCCTGAATATCTAGCTGTCCTCTGAGGGGGAGGCTGCAGGGAAGCTCTCTGCAGCTGGTGTAGACACAGTGAAACCAGCACCTGTGCTTTGAGGTTGTCGGTTTGCAGGCAGGCGCTGTACTGGGTGCTGCTCACCAACTTCTTGTCCTTCCCCTCCTCTTAAGGAGGATGGCACAAAGGAGATGAGTTATGGGATGGTTTCTCAAGAAATGAGTGTTAAAAGTATCAAGAGGAATGCAGGCAGCAGGTCAAGGGAGGGTCTCCTGCCCCTCTGCTCTGCCCTGGGGAGGCCTCATGGGGAACAGGGGGTGTGGGGCTGGGCTCCCCGGGTCAGCAAGGACAGGGAGCTACTGGAGAGGGGACAGCAAAGGGCTGTGGGGATGCTGAGGGGACAGGAACATCTCTGATGAAGAGAGGCTGAGGGACTTGGGACCTTTTAGCCTGGAGAAGAGAAGCCAGAGGAGGGATCTCATCAATGCCTATCAATACTTGAGGGGTGGGCTCAGGAGGAGGGGGTCAGTCTGTGTTCAGGGGTGCCCAGGGACAGGACAAGAGGTGCTGGGCACAAACTGGAGCAGAGGAAGTTCCACCTGGACATGAGGAGGAACTTCTTTGCTGGGAGGGTGGCAGAGCCCTGGGCCAGGCTGCCCAGAGAGGTTGGGGAGTCTCCATCTCTGGAGCCATCCCAACCCCTGATCCTGGGCACTGTCCTGTGCAGCCTGCTCCAGGGGACCCTGCTCTGGCAGGGGTTGGGCTGGGGGTGCTCCAGAGGGCCCTGACAAGCCCAACCATTCTGTGATAAACACATCCATGCTGTGAGCAAGGCTCTAGCCAGACATTTGTATTTGCTGGTGATGTCTGGGGTGCTTTGTGCTCTAGACAGATCGCCCTGTGGTGGTGGCACCCATGGGCTGGAGGAGCCAACTGTGAAGTCTGCAGGCCCTGCCCAAACAGTCTGGGGGCTGGTGCTGTGCCACTCACGTTGTTTCCCTTTGCTTCTCAGTCAGCTTGAGCCACTCAGCTGTGCCCCAGGGCTGTGCAGCCACGTGTTGCACCATGGTGCAGCCATGGACAGCGAGGAGAGCTGTGGTATTGAGGTTGGGTTACTAACCACCCTGTCCATGCACCAGCAGATGCCTCTTCCTGCTGCCACAGATGTGCTTCAGACAGCACAGCTGCCTGGTTGGCCTGGTACCTGCTGCTCCTTAGTAGCAGATCGTTACAGGATTAATTGCTGACTCTGTGATGGTGCAGGTGGTGTTGCCTTGTGCCTGATAAGATGCCAGTCACAGAGGGGAAAAATCACCTTCACCAGTGTGGGAATTGGGCCTGTACTGCTCCCCTCCATCTTCCCTCCTTCCCTTCTGCCCCTGCCACCTTCCCTTACTGTGTCAGTGATGCTGTGGGTTTAGGAGCCTTTCCTGGCATGTTGGGAGGTCAGAGATGCCTTGTCAGTGTACTGAATGTGTCCAAGGTGCTGTGCAGGAGGTCTGAGCCGTGCTGCAAGGTGTGGGGGGGAAGAGGAAGGGCAAGGGCCCTTCCCTGAGCAAGGGCACTGGACTTTAGGGGAGTACAAGTCCTGCACCAGGGGTACTCTACCCCCTGAGCAAGGGCACTGGAGTTTAGGGGAGTACAGGTCCTGCACCAGGGGTACTCTACCCCCTGAGCAAGGGCACTGGAGTTTAGGGGAGTACAGGTCCTGCACCAGGGGTACTCTACCCCCTGAGCAAGGGCACTGGACTTTAGGGGAGTACAAGTCCTGCACCAGGGGTACTCTACCCCCTGAGCAAGGGCACTGGACTTTAGGGGAGTACAGGTCCTGCACCAGGCGTACTCTACCCTCTGAGCAAGGGCACTGGAGTTTAGGGGAGTACAGGTCCTGCAAGAGCACCAGGGGTACTCTACCCCCTGAGCAAGGGCACTGGAGTTTAGGGGAGTACAGGTCCTGCAAGAGCACCAGGGGTACTCTAGGGCTGGGGAGCTGGTCTCCTCCTGGCAGGGTATGTGCTGTACCAGCTTCAAAACAACTTTGTGGTTAATTTCTCAGATCTGGATGCAGCAGCCCTAAAGCTCCCACCAACAATGTGTTTTTTAATCCTGGTTCCATCTTGTGAAGGTGCCTAAAACAGCCCATGTCAAACAGTGTGGGGTTTGTTCTCCCAACCTGCAGCCTGGAGACAGGGTTCAGTGCCTGGTACACAGTCTGACAGCAATAAAAACCAGAGGGGTGAACCAACCAGCAGTTGTGTGTGGCTAGCCCTGAGTGTTTGCCTTACTTTGTGAGGATGCCTCTGTTGATTCACCCCAGCTCCACTGAACCACATTCCTAACTTCTGACTGATGGCAGTGGTGTTGGCAGGTTTTCAGGTTGTTAGTCTCCTCTGACTAGATGTTGATGCTCTTGCTTGCAGCCCAAAATTGCATGTCTCTGTTGTACATCTGTTACTAATTGTCTGTATTTTTGCCTCATCCTGGCTGGCTGGCTGCTCTTGTAGCCAGTGTGATGAAAGAGTAGCTACTCCAGGCTTCCTGTTGGGAGGTGTAAGTAGGTAGGTGTTGGTGGGAGGTGTAAGTAGGTAGGTGTTGCCTGTAGCTCTAGTAAAACATGGTGAGGTGTGACTCTGCATGAGGAGGGGATTCAGCTTGTTAAAAGGGCAGAGACTGGCAGGACAAGGGGGATGGATTAAAGCTAAAGGAGGGAAGGGTTAGATTAGATCTTAGGGGGAAGTTTTTCCCAGAGAGAGTGGTGAGGGGCTGGAACAGGCTGCCCAGAGAGGGGGTGGGTGCCCCATCCCTGGGGGTGTTCAAGGCCAGGTTGGATGGGGCCCTGGGCAACCTTGTGTGGCTCCAGGTCTGGAGGTTGGTGGCTCTGTGACCCTTGGTGTCCCTCCCAACCCAGCCCAGTCTGGGATTCTATGGTTCTATAAAGTGACAGAAAAGATCTCAGCCTCCACCCATCCCTCTTTCCCCTTCCTTGTGACACATCCCTGCTGGAACAGGCTGCCCAGAGAGGGGGTGGGTGCCCCATCCCTGGGGGTGTTCCGGGCCAGGTTGGATGNGAGCATTTTGGGCAGGGTGTAAGCTCGCAACGCGGTGCAGACTGAGCTCTTTTGGAAGGTTCAGGAATGGGGGTGTCATGCCTTCCTCTCCTCTTGGAACACTCATGCATATTTTCTTCTTTCTGTTTTTTCTGTCAAGCAAAAGCTGGCAGGCTGACAGACGGGCAGTTTACAGGACGGACTCTCTGGCTACTGACCATTTAGCTGGTAAGTTCTTCTTTTGGGACAGCTAAAGGTTTTGCTGGTGCTGAGGCTGATGACCAGTGCAGCTTGCAGACCATATCCCTCCATCAGTGGGAGTTCATGCACTTAAGTAAGTCTTTTTCAGGAAGAAGCAGCATCCTGTGCCCATTTTGTTTTCTCTCTAGGGTTACACAGTGGTCTGAGACTGACTGTCCAGACCTTTGGATGCTCATTTAAAAATTGCATGCTATTAATAATTGAGAGCAGCCCTGCTGAGAAGGACCTGGGGATTGTGGTGGGTGAGGAACTCCCCATGAGCCAGCAGTGGCTCTGGCAGCTGGCAAGGCCAATGGGATCCTGGGCTCCATCAGCAGAGGGGTGGCAGCAGGGACAGGGAGGGGATTGTCCCTCTCTGCTCTGCCCTGGGAGGCCCCAGCTGGAGTCCTGTGTCCAGAGCTGGGGCCCAATACAAGAGAGATGTGGGGCTGTTGGAGAGGGGTCAGAGGAGCCACGAGGATGCTCAGAGGGCTGGAGCAGCTGCCCTACAAAGAGAGGCTGAGGGAGCTGGGCTGGGTCAGCCTGGAGAAGAGAAGGCTGTGGGGGGACCTCATTGCAGCCTGCCAGTCCCTGAAGGGAGCAGAGACACAGGAGGGGAATCAGCTTGTTAAAGGGCAGAGACTGGCAGGACAAGGGGGATGGATTAAAGCTGGAGGAAGGAAGGGTTAGATTAGATATTAGGGGGAAGTTTTTTCCAGAGAGAGTGGTGAGGGGCTGGAACAGGCTGCCCAGAGAGGGGGTGGGTGCCCCATCCCGGGGGGTGTTCAAGGCCAGGTTGGCTGGGGCCCTGGGCAACCTTGTGTAGCTCCAGGCCTGGAGGTTGGTGGCCCTGCCTGTGGCAGGGGGGTTGGAGCTCTGTGATCCTTGGGATCCCTTCCAACCCAGACCACTCTGGGATTCTATGATAGATTTATTAGAGTATTCTTTAACAACTTTCGGTGTCCCCCTTTCCAGCAACCTTCTTAGGTTGCACATCTGCCTTTTTGATGAGGAGCTCTGGTTTTGGTGACCACTGAGCTGTGAGGAAATGAGGTTCTGCCTGGTTCAGCAAGAGAACTGGGCAACTGCCTTGGCGCTGCAGATGCTTTTTGAGAGGGTGGCTGGGAGGAGGGTGCCTGATAACTCACACTTTGTCTTCCTGGAGTGACTTCAGTGCATCTTGAGCAGTCCTGTGTTGCCTCCTGTGTCTCTCCCAGTGGCATACCCGGATTGTGTGTGGGTGGGAAGTCAACAATGAGCTCCGTGGCAGTTTTGACCCAGGAGAGCTTCGCTGAACACCGCAGCGGCCTGGCTCAGCAGCAGGTGAAAGGTGAGGAAACACAGCTTCAGGCCCTGTAATGTCCATCAGGAGCCATGGGCATGGTTCCTTGCTGTTACCCAAGCTGGTTCCCTACAAGTCTGCAGACATTGCATTCCCTCTTCCTAAGCTGGTGGCCTGCCAAACTGGCTTTCCCCTGCCAGCAGCCTGGTGCTGGGCCAGGAGGTGGCAATCCTCAGGCCTTGGGAGAGCTCCAGGCAGTAGTGCTGTCAGCTGTAGGACAGGGCACGTGCAGGGGTGGGATGCTGGGCTACAAGAGAGCCTCATGGGATCAGTGCTGGGGTTGTTGCTTCCCTTGCTCAGCCAGGTGCTGGGGAGAGTTGGTATAACTGTACTCATTGCCTGTGTGATGGGTTTCACACTGAAACACAGCTGAGTGGAAGGTACCAGCTTTCCCTGGGCTCTTCCCTAACTATAGCCTTTCTCTCTGCCCTTCTCCTGGGCGGATGTTCTTCTTACCCCCTTCTGACCTGCAGCCTTGCTCTGTTTCTCTTCTTTTTGCTCAACCTGCTCTCTAAGCCCCTCTTGAGGAATTTGGGGGCAATGTGCTGTTTGCTGCCACCATTCACTTGCATGTTCACCTCCCTCATCCCTAGTGCCAGCTCAGACAAGGGTGGTTGTCCATGGCATCTGCTGCAGTTTGTGCTGTGCTCAGTTGTGTTCCAGACCTGGCTGCTCCACCAGCATAACTGTGGTGGGATTAATATTAGCACACAATTTGCTCTCCCTTGATAGTGGGGCCTAAATACAATTATCCTGCCTAGGAATAGGAGCATTTCTGCAGGGAGAGAGTCTCATTTACCTTGTTTGCTTCACCCCAGTTACAGCTTTAAACTCCGAAGAAGAAAATGATCCTCCAACCTACAAGGAAGCCTTCCCTCCTCTCCCTGAGAAAGCACCATGTTTGGAAGCTGCCCAGGAACCTGCTGGGCCCTGGAGCAAAATCCGACCCATAAAGGCTTCTGTCATCACTCAGGTTGGTGGGAGTGGAGGGGTCACCTCCCTCCTTTTCCTGCCTTCCAAAAAGTGGGTGAAGTGAAGCTTTCCCTGGAGCAGCAAATCCTTCGTGTGTCACATTGACAGCCCCTTTGCTGTGCTGTACCCTGGGGCACAAGGAGGGCTGCAGCTGGTCCACAACGTATCCAGAGGAGGGATATGTTGGAAAACCATCCAGAAAAAGCTGTGGATCACAGCTGGAGCAGGCCTGGAGGGAGGGCTGCAGCAGTCAGGCAGTGAGCACTAACCCGGTCAGGCAGTCGCCCTGTGGCACACGTGCTTTGGGCCAGGCCAGCCTGCCCACTGCAGTGCTCTCACACCTCCTCTGCTCACTGCTGGTGTCAGCACTGGGAGGGCTGGTGGGTTGCACAGACCTGAGAACTTAGTATACAGGCCCTGTATGGCAATAAGAGAGGGAGGCTCTGGCACTCAGCAGCGTACTGACTGCTTGCTCTGCCCTTCTGTTGTCTGTCCTGTGGCTGAGCAGGTGTTCCACGTGCCGCTGGAGGAGAGGAAATACAAGGACATGAATCAGTTTGGAGAAGGTGAGCAGGCCAAGATCTGCCTTGACATCATGCAGAAGACAGGAGCTCACCTGGAGCTGTCTCTTGCAAAGGACCAGGGCCTTTCAATCATGGTCTCTGGCAAGCTGGAAGCAGTCATGAAGGCTAGGAAGGAGATTGTCGCTCGGCTGCAGACTCAGGTGAGCAGATCTAACTGTTTCTAACTTCTTCTTTGCTCTTCCCCAAGACTCCAAAGGCTTTGAGACCTTTGGGTGTGTGTGCTTATAAGCCAAAGAGGTGTTATTAGATGACTAATTCAGCTTTGCTGTATATTTTCCTAGTACACTATTGGCAATTTGGAATGGAAATGAGGCTTAAAATAGGGTTCAGAACTAATTACAGGTCCTGGTGTTGCTTGAAGGGTGGAGCCCACAATCTCTGAACACTTGAGTTACAGTGGCTTTGTGCTGAGGTGGTGCAGGCCCCTCACACCAAGGTAGTGGTGTGGGAGAACAGGACTGTGTCTTCCCTGAAGTCCTTCAAAAAGTACATGGAGGGGTGGGAGAAAGTAAAGTAGAGAAGAGGAGGTCCTGCCAACAGCTGAAAGCTTCAGGTCAGTGTTCTGGATTGTGTCATTGAAGGCACCCTGGTGAGGAGCCACAACCCTGTTGCTTCTCCTTTCAGTCCTGTAGGTTTTGATTGCTTACCTTCAGGTTCTTGAGTTCATACTCAAGGTGTTGGTTCTGGTTAGTGTGTAACATGGCCAGTTTTTAAAGTCTAACATCAAAAGTAGTTAGTGCAATAGTTAATACCATGTCTGTTTAGTGGTGCTCAGCCCATGGGTCATACCCTGCCAGAGGGAAGGGAAAGGGACAAACCCTACATAATGTGCATCTGAAAAAAACCAGTTGAGGTCATACTGCCACAGGTCCATGACCCACTGTCCTCAAATATACCTCCCACTGCCCTGGCCTCAGGTCCAGGAGGTGTGTCTGTGTTGCCAACTGCTTCTGGGCTTGGCTGCTTTCAGTACCAGAGTTAGTCACACCAAGTGATCTTCTTTTGATTTTGATTTTTCCCATTGTAGCTTGGTTTTTAAGTGTCTTAATTGCTGTTAGTAGTTACAAAGCTTCCAGGACAGTAGGAACTCAAGTGAGAAGGGAAGATGTCAGGGATCCCTGTTCCAAACCAGTCCTTCAATGGCAGATTAAGAGAAGCTCTTGGGAGCCCTTTTCCAAGAGAGGTCTTCTCAAAGCAGTCCCAGGAGCAGCATTTAGTGCTTAGAAGTGGAAAGCATTTCCCAGCTGTGTTGCCTGCTGGAATAGGTTTCTGGTGTTGAATTTCTGTTTCCTAAGAGTCAGACTGTGTCTTGTTCTTTGTAGCCTTGGCAGCAGATGTCAGAGTTCAGAGAAACTCCATCCATGAGCCATCATCTCCATTATGTCTGGTATTGCTCCAGTGTCTTACACCAAAGGATAGGCACCTCCTCATCCGTGCCTAGAAGCCTTTCCTCATTCAGAGTACTAGTTCTGGCCACACACAAGGGTTTTGAGGGAAAGGTGGGGTTTAGACTCCTTATACACAGGCACTGTAGAGCAGCTATTGTGGTACAATATCAAGGTACTGCCCTTGTGAGGCCCCAGCTGGAGTCCTGTGTCCAGAGCTGGGGCCCAGCACAAGGAAGATGTGGGGCTGTTGGAGAGGGGTCAGAGGAGCCACGAGGATGCTCAGAGGGCTGGAGCAGCTGCCCTACGGAGAGAGGCTGAGGGAGCTGGGCTGGGTCAGCCTGGAGAAGAGAAGGCTGTGGGGGGACCTCACTGCAGCCTGCCAGTCCCTGAAGGGAGCTTATAAGCAGGAGGGGATTCAACTTTTAAAAAGAGCAGATAATGGCAGGACAAGGGGGATGGAGTGAAGCTGGAGGAGGGAAGGGTTAGATGAGAGATTAGGGGGAAGTTCTTTCCAGGGAGAGTGGTGAGGGGCTGGCACAGGCTGCCCAGAGAGGGGGTGGGTGCCCCATCCCTGGGGGTGTTCAAGGCCAGGTTGGATGTGGCCCTGGGCAACCTTGTGTAGCTCCAGGCCTGGAGGTTGGTGTCCCTGCCTGTGGCAGGGGGGGTGGAGCTCTGTGATCCTTGGGGTCCCTTCCAACCCATGCCATTCTATGATTCTCCAGTGTCAAGCCTCAAGCAGAACATGCCAGGAGGGCTTTGTGTTTGCTCCTCAGCAGTCCTGCTAACGTGCTCTCCCTGGCTCTGTCCTCATAGGTCTGCCAGTGCAGAGCAGGGCTCTCACACATGCTTGGTTCTTGCGTTGCAGGCTTCAGCGACAGTTGCCATCCCCAAGGAGCACCATCGCTTCGTCATTGGAAAGAACGGTGAGAAGCTGCAGGACCTGGAGCTCAAAACTGCAACCAAGATCCAGATCCCTCGCCCAGATGACCCCAGCAACCAGATCAAGATCACCGGCACCAAAGAAGGGATTGAGAAGGCCCGACACGAGATCCTGCTTATATCTGCTGAGCAGGTACTTCAGGGCTCTGCTCTCCCTCAGGGCACCAGCTGGACAGCCTTTGGCTCCTCCCTGCTGGGTTAGATGTTTGTAGCCACCGTGGCTGTAGTTAGTGGCTACTAGGTGAGTCTCAGTGGAGACCTGTTGAATCCTTGGGGTGCATCAGGAGGAGTGTGGGCACCAGGTCGAAGGAGGGCATCCTCCCCCTCTGCTCTGCCCTGCTCAGGCCCCACCTGCAGTGTTGTGTCCAGTGCTGGGCTCCCTGGGATCAAAGGGACAGGGATCTCCTGGAGAGAGTCCAGAGGAGGCTGAGGAGATGCTGAAGGGCCTGGAGCATCTCCCCTGTGAGGAAAGGCTGAGTGAGCTGGGGCTGGTCAGCCTGGAGAGAAGAAGACTCAGGGGGGCCCTTATTAATGTTTATAACTATCTGAAGGGTGGGATGCAGGGGGAAATGGGCAGCCCCTTTCCAGTGTCTGTGGGGACAGGACAAGGGGCAATGGCTGCAAGTTGGAGTACAGGGAGTTCCACAGCAACCTGGGGAAGAACTTTTCCCCAGTGAGGGTGAGGGAGCCCTGGGACAGGCTGCCCAGGGGGTGTGGAGTCTCCTTCTCTGGAGAGATTCCAGCCCCGTCTGGACACCGCCCTGTGTGCCCTGTCCTAGGGACCCTGCTTTGGCAGGGGGTTGCACCCCATGGGCTCTGGAGGCCCCTTCCAACCCCTGAGATTCTGTGACTGAGTGAGAACTTAGCTGTGTCTGGCAGAGACTCTCACATGGAGGGCAGTTCCCACTGAGTTCTGCTCTGGGCTCTTGCAGGATAAACGTGCCGTGGAGCGGCTGGATGTGGAGAAGGTGTACCACCCCTTCATTGCTGGCCCCTACAACAAGCTGGTGAGCGAGCTCATGCAGGACACAGGGACACGCATCAACATTCCTCCCCCCAGCGTCAACAAGACAGAGATAGTCTTCACAGGAGAAAAGGAGCAGCTAGCCCAGGCTGTGGCTCGTGTCAAGAAGATCTATGAGGAGAAGGTCTGTAGAGCTTCCCATCTTCCCCCCGACCTGCTCGTAGTCTCTTCTTGTTCTACTTCTGTGCATCTCTCTGCATCCTCCTCGTGCCAGCTCTGCCTCAGCAGCCCTTGCAAGTGCCTGGACCTGGACCTTACTGGTTCCTCATTGGGCAGAGTAGGTCTCAGGGTGATGCCACCAGGGAGATGACAGATTTCTCACTTCTCTGTCTCATGGGAGTTAGCAGACCACAGAGTGCTCCCCTGGCTCTTGTTCACACAGGTGCTACTAAGGAAGAGAGGAAGGGTTGGTCTACAGTGGTGGCCAGCTGACAGTATCCAAGTTACTACACAAGCAGAAGCTGCTGAAGAGTGAATTTCACTCCAGTTTATTCCCCACAGCCAAGGCTGTTGGGAATATCTTACTCTGAGCTGGTTTTCCTCACGGTTAGGTCTGTGTTAGTACCAGCCTGGATTTCAACAGAGATAATCAGCTTACAGCCTCACGGTGTTGCATTACAGTACTGCTTGGGGACTGCTAGGCCTCAGAAGCCCTGTTGTGCAAGCAGAAGGGGTGTGTGTGTGTGTGTGTGTATGTGGGCTCTTCAATGTAGTGTCCCAGGGAGCTTGCATGGTATATACTATTTTTTGTTCTTCACCTATAAAATCTTTTGAGCACAAGGCTTTCTGTGGGCCAAAGGCTGCTAGGGTACTGCAGAACCACTGTGCTCACCTTTGCTTTGCCCCTGCTCTTCCCTGGGTGCAGGGCTTCACTGCATCTTGTGCCTCTTCCCTTTGGTTGACGTCCTTCCCTGCCCCCTTGTGATTGATGCCCCTTGTGCTTCTGCCCCTACAGAAAAAGAAGACTACAACCATTGCAGTGGAGGTGAAGAAGTCCCAGCACAAGTATGTCATCGGCCCCAAGGGGAATTCCCTGCAGGAGATCTTGGAGAAGACTGGAGTCTCTGTTGAGATCCCACCCACTGACAGCAGCTCGGAGACAGTGATACTGCGAGGCGAGCCTGAAAAGCTTGGGCAGGCATTGACTGAAGTCTATGCAAAGGTACTGCTGGGCTGGCTTCTTAGAGATGCTGCTCAGAAGCCAGTACTGAGGCTGCAGCATGGGAGTTGGAGCTGAATTTTTGTGGAGACCCCTTCCAGTCTGTCTATCAAACAGCTTCTCTGTTTCTTCCTGTCTCTCAGGCCAACAGTTTCACCGTCTCCTCGGTCTCTGCCCCCTCTTGGCTTCATCGTTTCATTATTGGAAAGAAAGGGCAAAACCTGGCCAAAATAACTCAGCAGATGCCAAAGGTATGGATGGGCTGGTTTGCTTAGCACCCTCTGACATCAAATGTGGAGTGTGGTTTAGTCCAGATCGTTCTTTGTAGCAGAGAGAAATGTATTCTAACATGGGGGGAAAAAAGGGAGGAGATGACACAGATCTTAATATTTAGGGGAGCCTCCCTTTTGCTCCTGCAAACACCACTCATCCTGTGTTATTCTCATGGGTTGAGCCCTTCAGAGGAAGCTTTATGTGGTGCTATTTTGAGAGTTGATGTAGTAGGATACCTGCAGATGTTGACTTCAGTGAGGCTTCTCCCTGATGAGTTAGGTCATACCTAGAGAAAGGTGAGGTAACTTCTCCAAAGCCCTTGCAGCCTCCAGGACAGCACCAAAGCCTCAGGCTCCAGACACTGATGTGTCCCAGATCTGTAAGTTACCTACTTCTGAATCCATGGGGATGGGGTGTGTATTTTGTGGGATGGAAGCCATCTCTTAGTGCCAGGGCTGGCAGGGTTTGATAGCACAGGCCTGACTAACAGCACTGACCTCACTTGTACCTTGGAAAGTTCTTACTGGATTCCTTGCCCTGTGTCTCAAGGTTCACATCGAATTCACTGAAGGAGAGGATAAAATCACTTTGGAAGGACCTACAGAAGATGTGAATGTGGCTCAGGAACAGATTGAAGTCATGGTCAAGGATCTGGTAAGTTGGTGTGACTAGTTCCAGACATAAGAGAGTGGGGGAAGAGGCCAGGGAGCAGAGCTGATGAGGTGTGTATCACATGCAGATCCTGTCTCCACACGCTTCACAGGCCTTGCAGAAGACAAGCTGTGTGGCAGATGGATGAAACTCCTGTTAACCAAGCTCATCCACAGCATTCTTTAAAAATCAGTGATGGGTGTTCAACCTTTTTGATGTAGAGAAGGAAGGCTCCTCTTCTCTTGTAGCTGGAGAGGCTTAGCAGTTCCTTTAAACGTTTCACAAGCATGGTGCACTCAGCTTGAACCAGAGGAGTGTTTCTGCTCTGCTTGGTAGCTGGACTGCTTGCAGCTGACTGCTGCAGAGCCAGTGCCAAGGCAGTTCCTCAGGGCACAGGAGGGGTGACGTGGTGGCCTGCCCTGCCTAGCCCTGTGTCATTCTTTCTAGATCAACCGGATGGATTATGCAGAAATCAACGTTGACCACAAATTCCACCGACACCTCATTGGCAAGAATGGAGCTAACAGTAAGTGGGGTGCCTTTCTAGCCCTCCCTGCCTCAGGCTCTCTGTTTTAGGGCTTCCAGGGCTCTGCAGCCTGTTTGTTTGGGGTTGTTTTTTCCCCCTTTCTTTGGTTCTTTTCCCCTTTGTTTTGTTCTTTTCCCATTTGTTTGGTTCTTTTCCCCTTTGTTTGGTTCTTTTCCCCTTTGTTTGGTTCTTTTCCCCTTTCTTTGGTTCTTTTCCCCTTTGTTTGGTTCTTTTCCCATTTGTTTGGTTCTTTTCCCCTTTGTTTGGTTCTTTTCCCCTTTGTTTGGTTCTTTTCCCCTTTCTTTGGTTCTTTTCCCCTTTGTTTGCTTCTTTTCCCCTTTGTTTGGTTCTTTTCCCCTTTGTTTGGTTCTTTTCCCCTTTGTTTGGTTCTTTTCCCCTTTGTTTGGTTCTTTTCCCCTTTATTTGGTTCTTTTCCCATTTGTTTGGTTCTTTTCCCCTTTGTTTGGTTCTTTTCCCCTTTGTTTGGTTCTTTCCCCCTTTGTTTGGGTTTTTTCTTCTTTTTTTTTTTTTGAAGTTGCTCTGTGTGAATGACATTTCAGCAGTCAGTTAGGGGTGGTGGAAGTCTGTCTGGGGACTTTCTCCCATAAAACCAATTTGTAATTAGAAATGAATGACCATTTTCTGACCTAAATGTGGTGCTCTTTGGGAAAGAAACAGGTGCCTCACTCTGGCAGGTGGACAGTTGGCTCTGTAGATGCCACAGTGTTTACTTGCACAGGTTCTCATGTGGCACAGGTCTGCTCCCACTGAGCTTCAGGGTGAAGAAGCACTTTCCCCTGTTTAGCCCCCACCCCCTTGGCTCCTTCTCAGAGGCTGGTTTACTCCTTAAACAGCCTCTCAGCAGTGATAATCGAGGCGCTTTGCTCCCAATCCACGGCCTCAGCAGGCTGTGTCACCACAGTCCTTGCCTTGAAGTTAACAGGATTAAGGACCTCTACAAGGTGTCTGTGCGCATCCCCCCGGACAATGAGAAGAGCAACCTGATCAGAATTGAAGGAGACCCACAGGGGGTCCAACAGGCCAAAAAAGAGCTGCTGGAACTTGCTTCCCGTATGGTGAGTAGGACATGATGCTTGGGGTTTGGACCCTCAAGTTCCTTCATAACCTTCAGGGTTGGACTTGATGGGACTTGAGGACTTGAGGTGCCCTCCAACCCCTACAGTTCTGTGGTTCTGGTGCAGGTGTGTCCCCCTTTGCCCACAAAGCCCTTGGAGCTCACAAGTGCGAGTTCCTCTTGTCCCTCTCTCCCCTTGGATACCCCTTTCTCTGTCAACCTAGAGTGAATTTTATCTGGAGGAGAAAAGGGGGACCATGCAGACAGCAAGCTGGCCACTAAAAGGCTGTGGCTGCCTTGCTGAACACTGAGTGTGAGCTCTGTTCTCATCAGGAAAATGAACGAACCAAGGACCTAATCATTGAGCAGAAGTTCCACCGGACCATCATCGGGCAGAAGGGCGAGCGGATCCGGGAGATCAGGGAGAAATTCCCAGAGGTGAGGCTGTGCAGCAGGTCAAGGCTCCAGAGGGGAGGCTTCCTCTTGGGGTGGGAAGACACAGCATTGCAGAAGTCCTAAGTTTCCTGGCTTTGTACCTAAAATGTATGAGGAGATGGTTCATTTGGCCAGAGGCTGCTCGTGTTGTTCCCCTTCCCTGAATGGGAGAGAGGCTGTGTAGGGTTGTTGTTCCCTGAATGGAAAAGAGGCTGTGTAGGGTCCCCTCAACCATTGCATGTGGTTGACACAGCAGTGCCTGTCTTTGCTTGATCTAACTGAATGACCACCTCCTTCCAGGTTATCATCAACTTCCCAGACCCTGCACACAAGAGTGACATCGTCCAACTTCGAGGGCCCAAAAATGAGGTGGAAAAGTGCACCAAGTACATGCAAAAGATGGTGGCAGACCTGGTAAGGGGGATGGGACATCTGTCTGCTCTTCTCTCCCACGTGCCTTGGGTAACCCTGCAGTAAAGCAGAGCTGTTAGTGGCTTGGCTGGGGCTGAAGCACCCCAAGATGAGGGAGCTTGGACACTGTTGTGGCTGGATCGTGGTGTGGAGCGAGGGGTAATACCTGTTATTTAAGGGCTGTAGGAGAAGAGACTTCCCTTTGCTTATTCTTACAAATCTCTCATGTAGAGAGCTCCCTTGGGTCTAAGTCTGTTGTCAGAAGTTTGCTTATCAAGTTCCTGGGACGGGGCCTTGATTGTCATAGAATCATAGACTGGTCTGGGTTGGAAGGGACCCC
>VZTU01001200.1:15307-25481 GCA_013400835.1 Zapornia atra
GCTGATGGAGCCCAGGATCCCATTGGCCTTGCCAGCTGCAAGAGCACACTGCTGCCTCATGTCATGATGGTGTAATCTTCAGTTCTTCCTTCCTTTCTCCCTTAGGTTGAAAACAGCTTTTCTATTTCTGTTCCCATCTTCAAACAATTCCATAAGAACATCATAGGGAAAGGAGGTGCTAACATCAAGAAGGTGAGATGTTGTTCCTATCCCCAGTGCTCATTATGGTAACTGCCTGCAGCTAAATCCCACTTGCTGCTCTCCTGCCCGTTGGGGATGTCAAATAGAAGCTCCAAGGGACTTTTTTCTCTGACCTGGAACACTCCTGAGATGATTCTCTTCTTTACCTTGGTGGCAGATCCGTGAAGAAAGCAACACCAAAATTGATCTCCCAGCAGAGAACAGCAACTCGGAGACAATTGTGATCACAGGCAAGAGAGCAAACTGTGAGGCTGCTCGCCACAGAATCCTTGCCATCCAGAAGGAGCTGGTAAGTGAAATGACTGTCCTGTTGCAGCTGAGGAACTTGCAGATGCTGCTAGAAGACATAAATACAGGAGTGCTTGTAGTAGGGGAGGGCAGGGGGACAGAAGTGAGTGTCAGTCCGTTCTTGGCTTTTGAAACCTGAGCCTGTGGCTGCTGCTGGGCTGAGAGTAGCCCCCTCTCAAGCTCTCTGGTCAGGCATTTCCTGGCAGTGTTGAGTGAAGAGGGGATGCAGAGCGGGTGCAGACTAGTAGCTTGACTAGTAGCTGGGTGCTGTCCTCTCCTAGGCCAACATCACAGAGGTGGAGGTCTCTATTCCCTCCAAACTGCACAACTCCCTCATTGGCGCCAAAGGCCGCTTCATCCGCTCCATCATGGAGGAGTGTGGTGGGGTCCACATCCACTTCCCCACCGAGGGCTCTGGCAGCGACACCGTGACCATCAGGGGCCCAGCCCAGGATGTGGAGAAAGCCAAGAAACAGCTGCTGCACCTGGCAGAGGAGAAGGTGAGCCTTGTCTCTCAGGGGAGGGAGCGGGTTGTTTTGGCCAGCTGTTTCCTTCTGGGGGGGCTGAGGTGATCCCCTCTGCCTGCTGAGAGGAAGCCTCTGGCATCAGACAGCCTAATCCTCTTCTTGAGGGGTTTGAGTACAGTTTGAACCAGTTTGATTCCTTGCAAGAATGAGTTCTTTCCCCATAGGTAGAAAACTGGCTGTAATGCTTCTCTGCCCAGGCTGGGGGGACATACTCAAGGGATGAAAGCTTCCTACCCCCATTTTGGGTACCCACATTGCTCTGAGATAGCTTCCTCTGAGTATCTCCTTTACCTTTATCTTGATCTCTGAACTCCAGCTCATGTTGGGTACCCACATTGCTCTGAGATAGCTTCCTCTGAGTATCTCCTTTACCTTTATCTTGATCTCTGAACTCCAGCTCCAGTCCTTCCATTTCCTTGCGTATCTCCAGGTTTGAGAACTTTGGGGTTATAGGATCTTGCTCTGAGTTGTGGCTGACTGACAGGTCATTTAATGGCAAGAAAAACCCCTTTCTAATACCAGCATGTGGCCTTGTTCTCATTGGGTGGTTGCCTCTGCTGCCCTGACTAGCAGCAGTCTGTTACCCTGACTAGCAGCAGTCTGTTACCAAACGGTTGCGCTGCCTTGTGTGAAAGACCCTTCTCCTAGGGATGTCTTTTCTGCCCATGTTCTCACCAGTTGTGCTGAGTGTAAAATTAGGGTTTCAGCCCTGAGTACATCTTTTGGGCAGTGTTTTTTGATTAAAGACATTGGAGACCCTTTTTTGACTTCTGACAGCATGTTGCACCTCCCTTGCTCTTGCAACGCTGCGTATGTGGATGCAGGTAACACACCTAGATGCTTGTGCTGGATGTCTGTTTTCTCTTTGTTGATATATTCCATGGGTATCTGACTCCTTTCAGCAAACCAAGAGTTACACTGTGGACCTCCGTGCAAAGCCAGAGTACCACAAGTTCCTCATTGGGAAGGGTGGGGGCAACATCCGCAAGGTGCGGGACAACACTGGCGCCCGCATCATCTTCCCAACGGCTGAGGACAAGGATCAGGAGCTGATCACCATCATGGGAACTGAGGAGGCTGTCAAAGAGGCACAGAAGGAGTTGGAGGCTCTCATCAAGAACCTGGTATGAGCTACTTTTTCTGTGGTCTTGCCTGTCGCTCTAATAACGTGTAATCGTACAGTCATAGAATGGCATGGGTTGGAAAGGGACCCCAAGGGTCACAGAGCTCCACCCCCCCTGCCACAGGCAGGGCCACCAACCTCCAGGCCTGGAGCTACACAAGGTTGCCCAGGGCCCCAGCCAACCTGGCCTTGAACACCCCCAGGGATGGTACTTCCAGCCCCTCACCACTCTCTCTGCAAAGAACTTCCCCCAATATCCAATTTAAACCTTCCTTCCTTTAGCTTTAATCCATTCCCCCTTGTCCTGCCATCATCTACCCTTTTAACAAGCTGATTGCCCTCCTGTTCCTCTGCTCCCTTCAGGGACTGGCAGGCTGCAATGAGGTCCCCCCACAGCCTTCTCTTCTCCAGGCTGACCCAGCCCAGCTCCCTCAGCCTCTCTTTGTAGGTGAAGTACATAAACCCACAAATCTAGCAACACAAAGTCTACTATACCCATCAAGTTTTCTAAATAAGAAGCTTCCCCCCACCCCAACTTTGGCAAGAACTTTTCCTCCCTGTTTATTCATACACCTTCTTTCATCCCAACTCTTGTGTACCCTTTGAATGAACCAGTGGGGAGGACCTGCTCATCTTAAAACCACCTGCTGCCCTTCACAGGAGCTCAGGAAGATCCACTTGATGGGGCGAGGTCGTAAACAGATGGCTTAGCAAGCTCGTGCTTATCCCCAGAACAAGGAGGGTTGACTGACTGTCGTCTGTTGTGCCAACGTGTTGTTGACTGACTGTCCCCTGTTGTGCAGGATAACGTGGTTGAAGACTCCATGGTGGTGGACCCCAAGCATCACCGCCACTTCGTCATCCGGAGGGGCCAAGTGCTGCGCGAGATCGCGGACGAGTATGGTGGGGTGATGGTCAGCTTCCCACGCTCGGGCACCCAGAGCGACAAGGTCACCCTCAAGGGAGCCAAGGACTGTGTGGAGGCAGCCAAGAAACGCATCCAGGAGATCATTGAGGACCTGGTATGTTGCAGGAGAGCTGGTTCTTCTGGGCTGTGTGTGCCCTCTCTGAAGCCCGCCGGTCGGCAAAGCTGTATGGGAAGGAGTCCCCACAGTTGTTCAGGGATTTGAAGCTTTGCTCCTTATCTGTAAGAGTCTGTGGACTTTGAGACCTTGGCAGCTGGCTCCAAAAGGGCAAGGAATGAATTGCCTCCCCTGATTGCCAGCTTCTTGGTGGTTTAGGAGTGGAAATAGGAGCCTATTCCGTGGTGTACTGCTAGACATAAAGAGATGGGAGGTTTCTTGTGCTTCTCTATGCCTGGCCTTGGGCAGTGGTTGCTCTCTGGGGCTTCCTGTGCTGTTAGTATTGGCTTTTGGAAGCAGCCAGCTGTCAAACCTCTTCTATTCCATTCCTTCTGTCTTTAGCTTCTCCCTTTCTTCTAATGCTTTGTCCCCGACACAGCTTGAGCTTTGGTCTCCAAAGCCCTTGGCATCACGAGTTGGAGGCCCTCATTGCAAAATCCTCTGCTGAATTCTCTTGAGGAGAGATTCTAGGCAGCTTCCAGTTCTTCCCTTGTCAGCATGCTCTCACCTTTCCTCACTCCTCTCTTGCACAAGCACCTGGTTGGTGTGAGACAGCATGACAGAGCCACTCTGCTTTCCCACAGGAAGCTCAGGTGACAATCGAATGCACCATCCCACAGAAGTTCCACCGCTCCATCATGGGCCCCAAAGGATCCAGGATCCAGCAGATCACCAGGGACTATGGTGTCCAGATCAAATTCCCTGACAGGGAGGAGAACCCAGGTATGCTCATGGATGCATGGTGCCTGGGGGGGTCAGATCAGCACAGCATAGTGCAGCCTACGCTCCTGAGCAGTGGAGACATGACTTAGAGTCTGTGGACAACCGACCAGCGAGGCCTGGGCAGGCTGGAGGGCTGGGCAGGGAGAAACCAGATGAGGGTCAACAACAGCAAGTGGAGAGTCTGGCACCTGGGGAGGAATAACTGCTGGAATCAGGACAGGCTGGGGTGACCTGCTGGAGAGGAGCTCTGTGGAGAAGGACCTGGGGGTGCTGGTGGGTGACAGGGTGGCCATGAGCCAGCAGTGTGCCCTGGGGGCTGAGAGAGACAAGGGATCCTGGGGGGCATCAAGAGGAGTGTGGGCAGCAGGTCACAGGAGGGGATCCTCCCCCTCTGCTCTGCCCTGCTCAGGCCCCACCTGGAGTGTTGTGTTCAGTGCTGGGCTCCCTGGGATCAAAGGGACAGGGATCTTCTGGAGAGAGTCCAGAGGAGGCTGAGGAGATGCTGAAGGGCCTGGAGCATCTCCCCTGTGAGGAAAGGCTGAGTGAGCTGGGGCTGTTCAGCCTGGAGAGAAGAAGACTCAGGGGGGACCTTATTAATGTTTATAACTATCTGAAGGGTGGGATGCAGGGGAAATGGGCAGCCCCTTTCCAGTGTCTGTGGGGACAGGACAAGGGGCAATGGCTGCAAGTTGGAGCACAGGGAGTTCCACAGCAACCTGGGGCAGAACTTTTCCCAGTGAGGGTGAGGGAGCCCTGGGACAGGCTGCCCAGGGGGTGTGGAGTCTCCTTCTCTGGAGAGATTCCAGCCCCGTCTGGACACCGCCCTGTGTGCCCTGTCCTAGGGACCCTGCTTTGGCAGGGGGTTGCACCCCATGGGCTCTGGAGGCCCCTTCCAGCCCCTGGGATTATGATTCTGTGACCCCCTGCAGTGTCCTTGAATCTGGGCTTAGAATAACCTTGCTCTTGTGGGAGGAGGATACAGGAGGACCTGCGTGTTTTCAACATCTGCTCACCACAGAGCTTGGGGGGTACCAGGACCTACTCCAGCAAAAAGGGCTCTACAGGTTATTGAGGCCTCTCCAAGCTCCCATGTGCTTGTTGCTGAGTGTACTGAATCCAGTGCAGCTGGGGTCTGCTGAGTACTCCAGCCTAGCACCAGCCACCCTGCTGTGACATCCAGTGCTGTGCTGGGGAGCCTTCCTGATGGGGGACAGGAAAGGGCTGTGGGGATGCTGAGAGGACAGGAACATCTCTGATGAAGAGAGGCTGAGGGACTTGGGACCTTTCAGCCTGGAGAAGAGAAGCCAGAGGAGGGATCTCATCAATGCCTAGCAATACTTGAGGGGTGGGCTCAGGAGGAGGGGGTCAGTCTGTGTTCAGGGGTGCCCAGGGACAGGACAAGAGGTGCTGGGCACAAACTGGAGCAGAGGAAGATCCACCTGGACATGAGGAGGAACTTCTTTGCTGGGAGGGTGGCAGAGCCCTGGGCCAGGCTGCCCAGAGAGGTTGGGGAGTCTCCATCTCTGGAGCCATCCCAACCCCTGATCCTGGGCACTGTCCTGTGCAGCCTGCTCCAGGGGACCCTGCTCTGGCAGGGGTTGGGCTGGGGGAGCTCCAGAGGGCCCTGACAACCCCCAGCACTCTGTGTCTCTGTGAAGAAACTACCAGCATAGGAATGCAGCCTCTGCTTACATGGTGCAACTGCAGGCCCTCTCTGTGTGGGCAAGAGCACTGCTGGTGCTGTGCAGGGAGGTGAGGAGCAGACTGTTTGGTGGATGTTCCTGTGCATATTCCAGGCTGAGCTTGTGGCCAGCTGCCTGGGTGAGGAGTGACCTCCTCTGGTGTCTGACTGCCTGTGAGGAAGCCCAGGTGGAGGGTCTAGAGGGGGAGACCACGAGCAGGGAGGGGACTCTGCATTTACCATCAGCCTTCCCATGTTTCCAGCCCCTGCTGCAGAGCCACCTGTGCAGGAGAATGGTGAGGAAGGTGGGGAAGGCAAGGATGGGAAGGATGCAGATCCCAGCTCCCCAAAGAAGTGTGATATCATCATCATCTCAGGCCGCAGGGAGAAGTGTGAGGCAGCCAAGGAGGCACTGCAGGTATGTGGCTTTCCAACCCCTTTAGCCCTGTCATGCAGTGATGCCCTGATGCAAGAAGCTCACATTAGTGGTAGTAATAAAAGCTCCTCAGTCAAGAGTGGGATGCAGGTGGTGGCTGAGGCTAGCTATAGAGGTGTACCCCACTCAGGGGAAGTCACCTCCTCTCTGGTTTGGCCTGGTGGCTTGAATCATAGTGTGTGACCTTGCAGTTGCTGGAGCTTGCAGGCAGCCCCAAGTGACTTGTTCTGACAGCATGACATGGGTGTTTTCTGGAGCACAGCTGGAAAGAGGAGGAGTCTGACTGAGGCTGAATCCTTCTAGCTTTAGCTTGCCATGCTCCTTCAGTGATGTTTTCCAAGTCTCTGCTAGATGGAAGCCAGGGACATGAAAAGAGCCTGTCCCCAGGGGCAGGATTTAACATCACTCATTTGGAAAAGATGCTTCAACACCCAAAAACCCATGTGGGTGTCTGCTGCTTCTCTCTGCCTGCAGAGTGTGTCTGCTGACTGCATGGGAGTACACCTCAGTTCAGCAGCACGTTCTTTGGGGCAAGTGTGTGGCAAGGTTTCAACACTGCCAAGGGTCAGGGGCTGCACTTGGGCTGGAAGAATCCCAGCCAGAGATCCAGCCTGGGAGAAGAGCTCCTGGAGAGCAGCCCTGTGAGAAGGACCTGGGGATTGTGGTGGGTGAGGAACTCCCCATGAGCCAGCAGTGGCTCTGGCAGCTGGCAAGGCCAATGGGATCCTGGGCTCCATCAGCAGAGGGGTGGCAGCAGGGACAGGGAGGGGATTGTCCCTCTCTGCTCTGCCCTGGGAGGCCCCAGCTGGAGTCCTGTGTCCAGAGCTGGGGCCCAACACAAGAGAGATGTGGGGCTGTTGGAGAGGGGTCAGAGGAGCCACGAGGATGCTCAGAGGGCTGGAGCAGCTGCCCTACAGAGAGAGGCTGAGGGAGCTGGGCTGGGTCAGCCTGGAGAAGAGAAGGCTGTGGGGGGACCTCACTGCAGCCTGCCAGTCCCTGAAGGGAGCAGAGACACAGGAGGGGAATCAGCTTGTTAAAGGGCAGAGACTGGCAGGACAAGGGGGATGGAGTGAAGCTGGAGGAGGGAAGGGTTAGATTAGATATTAGGGGGAAGTTCTTTGCAGAGAGAGTGGTGAGGGGCTGGAACAGGCTGCCCAGAGAGGGGGTGGGTGCCCCATCCCTGAGGGTGTTCCAGGCCAGGTTGGCTGGGGCCCTGGGCAACCTTGTGTAGCTCCAGGCCTGGAGGTTGGTGTCCCTGCCTGTGGCAGGGGGGGTGGAGTGCTGTGACCCTTGGGGTCCCTTCCAACCCAGCCCAGTCTGGGCTTCTATGAAGGTGCAGAAGAGGGGAAGCCTTTTCAGCTGGCAGCCTGTGCTCCCTCCCTTGCAGGCTCTGGTTCCTGTCACCATTGAGGTGGAAGTCCCCTTTGATCTTCACCGTTACATCATTGGCCAGAAGGGAAGTGGGATCCGCAAGATGATGGATGAGTTTGAGGTAAGTCATCCCCCTTCCTCCCATCTCCTCTGCCTGAAGAACCAAAAACTCCCCTCCTTTGGGGGGGGCAGCAGTCAGCTCTGAGATACTCAGGACTGCTGGGGCTTGCCCATGCCTGGGGGTTGGTGGGTTTTGTGTTGAAGCTGTGTGGTGGGCAACGATGCTGTGAGCATGGCAGAACTTGGTGCCTACAGGGATTCCTCACCAGTGTGAGAGTTGTTCTCCTCCTCAGCCATGGGAAATGGGCTCTGCTGTGCCTGCCCCTTTTGGGGGATTCCCTGGGAGCCCCCAGGAGCTCTTGGGGCTGGTGCAGGTTGGCTGCAGACAGTGCTGCTGAGCGTGTATTCCATAGAGCAGGAGACCTCTCTGTATCCAGGTGTAGTAGATGAGGCAGGGAAGGGAAGAGGTAGATGTGGTTGAGTAGAGAGCTGCTGGTCAAACTACAGAGCAAGAAGCCACTGCAGAAGCAGTGCAAACAGGGACAGGTGACCTGGGAAGGTGCTGCCTGGTGTGGTGTAGGGATGGGGTTGGGAAGGCCAAGGCACAGCTGGAGCTGAATTTGGCAGGGGATGCAAAGGTTAACAAGAGTTCTACAGGTGTGTCAACTAGAAGAGGAAGGTGAAAGAGAATGTACCTGTCCTGATGAACAAGAATGGTGACCTCATATCAACAGATAAGGAGAAGGCTGAGGTAACTTCTGTGCCTCAGTCTTCACTCTGAGGGTGGTGAGGCCCTGGCACAGGTTCCCCAGGGAGGTGGTGGCTGCCCCCTCCCTGGAGGTATTCATGGCCAGGTTGGATGAAACCTGGAGCAGCCTGGTCTGGTGAGAGGTGTCCCTGCCCATGGCAGGGGGTTGGGACTTGATCTTTCAAGTCCCTTCCAGCCCTGACCCTTCTGTGTACTTGTTTCCTCATCCCTCTGGGCCAGTACAGGGGACAAACAATCTGTTAGCAGCAGAATAAACAGGGTTCTATGAAAAAAACCAACCATCTAGATGTGAGCCCAGGCAATTGGACCTGGTAGAGCAGGAGGTTGGACCAGATGACCTCCAGAGGTCCCTTCCAAGCTCAACTGCTCAGTGATTCTGTGGTTTAGGCTGTCTGTGTGGCAGGAGAGATCATCAAGCTGCCAGCCTCCCATCGCAGATGGTAGGAGAGCAGTCATACAAAGTGACCATCCCTACTTGTTGTTCAGGTGAACATCCAGGTCCCTGCTCCTGAGCTGCAGTCAGACATCATCACCATCACTGGGCTGGCTACCAACCTGGACCGTGCCAAGGCTGGGCTCCTGGAGAGAGTGAAGGAGCTGCAGGCTGAACAAGAGGATCGGGTAAGGCTTCTGCTTGTCCTTTTTCTTCCTTCCAGAACCTGCACAGATGCCAGGAACTCCTTAGCTGCTCTGCAGGTGTGGAGTGCTCCTGAGAGAGCTACCCAAGTGAAGCTCACATGAGGGGAACTGACAGGATGTGTTTAGGATTGTATTTTAGCTGACTTTGGACTGTCCAGGGCTCTGTCTTCATGTACTTTGGAGACACTGCAGGCTGGGAACCTCAGTGTGCTAGGAGTCTCTCTGTACCTGTTCTCATTGACCCCTTATCACAGCTCTGAACAGATAGGTGAGGGTTGAGTTGGGTGATTGCTACTTGTAGTTTAGAATCATAGAATGGCATGGATTGGAAGGGACCCCAAGGGTCACAGAGCTCCAACCCCCTGCCACAGGCAGGGACACCAACCTCCAGGCCTGGAGCTACACAAGGTTGCCCAGGGCCCCAGCCAACCTGGCCTGGAACACCCCCAGAGATGGGGCACCCACCCCCTCTCTGGGCAGCCTGTGATGTGTCACAAGGAAGGGGAAGGAGGGATGGGTGGAGGCTGAGATCTTTTCTGTCACTTTGTAGAATCATAGAGTGGTCTGGGTTGGAAGGGACCCCAAGGGTCACAGAGCTCCAACCCCCCTGCCACAGGCAGGGCCACCAACCTCCAGGCCTGGAGCTACACAAGGTTGCCCAGGGCCCCATCCCACTGAACTTGGCAGAAACACAAGGCCCCCACCAGATGGGTGTTGGGGGGTGCCCTTCTGTAGCCACATCCACTCACTCATGACTCCCCAGAGTCTGTTCCATGCATCTTAGAAGCCAGAAGGAAATGCTGGCTCCTAGATGGACACCCCTGGACTGGCCACGGTGTGCTGCCTGCTGTTGTGTCTCACTCTGGTTCTCCTGTCCCAGGCCTTGAGAAGCTTCAAGCTGACAGTCACTGTGGACCCCAAGTATCACCCTAAAATCATCGGGCGGAAGGGAGCGGTGATCACCCAGATACGCACAGAGCACGAGGTCAACATCCAGTTCCCTGACAAGGATGATGAGAGCCAGGTGAGGGGCCAGAGGGGGTGGGAGAAGGGCTGCTGCTCTTCTCTGAGCATGAGGAAGCACAGCGTAATAGAGGGGGGAAGGGGACAGTTGGGACTAGATGGTCTTGGAGATCTCTTCAGCCTGAATGATTCGGTGCTTCTCCAGGGCTCTGGGCTCCCTGTGCTGCCACTGGATGGGGTGGAGGGTAGAAGGGGTTAGTGGGGTGAAGGCTTTCTCAGCTGCTTCAGCCTGGTGTGGTGGTTTTGGCCCT
>VZTU01001202.1:0-27236 GCA_013400835.1 Zapornia atra
TCCAGTCGAGTGGAACCTCCCCACTCTGCTGGTAGATCATGGAAAGGGNCCCACTCTGCTGGTAGATCATGGAAAGGGGTTTGGTAGCACATCTGACAGCTCTCTCAGCACCCTCAGGTGAATCCCATCTGGGCCCATTGACTTGTGGGTATCTAACTGGCCAAGTAGGTCACTAATCATTTCCTCTTGAACCATGGGAACTCTGTTATTCTTCCCCTCCCTGTTGGCCAGTTCCTGAGGATGAGTACTCAGGGAATATCCATCTTTACTATTAAAGACTGAGGTAAAGAAGGAATTAAGGACCTCAGTCTTGTCCTCATCCCTTGTCACTAATGTTCCCTCAGCATCCAGTAAGGGCTGGACATTCTCCTTGCCTCTCCTTTTACTGTTAATATACCTGTAGAAGGACTTTTTATTATCTTTTACAGAACTGGCCAGTCTGAGTTCCAGTTCAGCTTTAGCCCTTCTGATTTTCTCCCTCCATGATCTCACTACATTCCTATAGTCGTCCCAAAACACCTGCCCCTTCTTCCAAAGCTCCTATGTTTCCCCTCTTTTCCCGAATCTCTTCCTGGATCTCTCTACTCAGCCAGGCTGGCCTCCTTCCTTGCTGACTCCTCGCCCGACAGACTGGGACAGCCTGTTCTTGTGCCGCCAAGATTTCCTTCTTGAGGAGCAACCAACCCTCTTGGGCTCCTTTGCCCTCAAGGGCTGCCTCCCATGGAATCTTATCGAGCAGCTTTCTGAACAGTCCAAAGTCAGCCCTATGGAAGGCTACGGTGCATGTTCTGGTGTCTCCCTTCCTTACTTGTCCTCGTACTAAGAATTCTATCAGCTCAGCATCACTGTGCCCCAGGCGCCCTCCAACCTTCACAATCCCCACTAGGCCTTCTCTGTTTACAATCAAGTCCAGCAGAGCACCTTCCCTGGTGGGTTCATTCACCAGCTGGGTCAAGAAGTTGTCTTCCAAACCCTCCAGGAACCTGTTAGACTGTATTGTACCTCAATTTACCCAGCTTTTGCAGAAAACTCTTTTTAGTGGGATCATGGAAAGAATATTCTCCAAGGTGATTATTTCACATTAGGAAATTCCTTGGAAAGAGGCAACTGCTGCTCAAAAGCCCAGATACATCCTCTGTAAAAAGAAAAAAGCTGTACAACAGAACATACTCCATTAACAGATGACATAAATCATCAACAAATGAAGTGACCCATATGCACACGTGTACCTGATAGAAACCCAGAGGAAGTGTATCACCAAGTATCACCACTGGAAAGAAAAGGTTAAATACGTTCTGAATAACTTTTTTAATGAGTTACCTCAGAGAGCCCAATTAGTTAGATTGATGATAACCAAGTGTGTGGAAAAAGTGCACGCACACAGAGATGACAAAGTTTCATTTTCCCTTATCATCTTCCATTTGGATGCTGACTTAAACTCAGCTGAGACTTAAGAGCATAAACCTGCTAGCATTTAAATGAGAAAAGCAAGAAAAATATTGTCAATGAAGCCACACAAGCAAGAAACACAGAACTCATTTATGGGGCTGTATTATCTCCAACTTCTACCATAAGGCACAACTACTGAACCTTTTCAAGCTTTACCATATAAAGAAGTTGCTTACATTTTTCACCTATTGTCATATTGTAGAAAAATCTCTTTTTAGACTTCAGACCAATTTTTACATCACCCCAGCTTTTTCTCCCAAAAACCACCAGCAACAGCTTGGTCAAGGTATGTTTCCTCCAACAGACAAAGATGATTAGGAGCATCTCCCCTATGAGGATAGGCTGAGTAAGTTGGGACTCTTCAGCCTTGAGAAGAGAAGACTAAGGGGAACCTAATTAAAGTATATAATTATCTTAAGCAGGGGATGCAGGGGGAATTGGCCAGCCCCTTTTCAGTGGTCTGTGGGGACAGGACAAGGGGCAGTGGCTGTAAACTGGAGCACAGGAAGTTCCACACCAACATGGGGAAGGACTTTTTCCCAGTGAGGGTGACAGAGCCCTGGGACAGGCTGCCCAGGGGGTGTGGAGTCTCCTTCTCTGGAGATATTCAAGACCCGTCTGGACACCTATCTGAGTGATATGTCCTAGGGAGCTGCTTTGGCAGGGGGGTTGGACCCGATGATCTCTTGAGGTCCCTTCCAACCCCTAAGATTCTATGATTCTATGACAGGCCTTCATCTGTCACAGACATGTAAAATTGCACATTACCTCCAGAGGATGCAAAGAAAAAACCAAGGTAATCCTCATCTGCAGTTACATATATAAATACATGTAACACACTAATACTGCTTTTACTTCTATTTCAAAACAATATTGTACATACAAGTGCAAAAGTGCTAGTCAGAACATATGATTTTCTGGTTTTAATATTAATTCAAGGAGGCGAAGCTTAAAATCAACTAAAGCAAGAGAGCCTGTAAGTTAGGGCCTGTACTAAACACAGGCAACGCAGAAAATGCTTTGAGACAATGATCTGTAATTGTGGATATTGTAAAGACTTTGCAGACTGCCAATTCGCAACTAATTACGTCTGGGTGATTCTCCACCCTGGGCTGGGCTACAGCAGTTACAGATGGGATCACAAATCAACTTCATTACATTTGCTACACTCTGGATCAAGAGACACAAGGCTAAGAATCAGTTGAGAACTGAAGTGAAGGCAAAGCCCAAAATAGTTTGGGATGTGTTGCTCAACATAACACCCAGCAAGAGACTTACAGGATCAGCCTAAAGATACTCTACTCCTAAACTGCTAATATTCTACCACCCTGTGCCTTCTCCAGCAACACCTAACAAATTTAATATCATCAAGTTGGGAAAAGGGTGTCTTCTTGGAAGACAAGAATCTGTCAAACCAGATTTTTTTTTTTAAAGTTATATTAGCATGGTTGAAGAGGAAAAGTTTAACTGAGAACATTTCTACTTGAGCTGAATTGCCAGTCAGTAAAGACCAGAAAGTTATTTATCATCTATAACCAAAGTATGAAAAAAATAAAGCACTAGGGTGTTGTGAAGTAAAAGCATCTTGGGAATCTAAGATTATTATAGGTAGAATTCCAACTAAAAATCATTTGCAGAGAGACAAGAAGTTCCCACGCAAAAGTCACAGGAGCAAAGTCTGCATTTAGTTTTAAAAAAATAATTATCTAGTTCTCCTGTTCTCCAGAACATGTTATTTTATCTAAGCAAAGTTTATGCATGCTCTGAACCACTCCTACTTGGACTAAAAGGGAATTTTAAAGTAATCTCATTTACCCAAAGGAAAGAATATCACACATGCACACAAATTTACAGGACGTGAAACACTGCCCAATTTAATTTGTAAGTCTTGTAAACTTGTTTCTTCAGTAACTCAAGGTCATAAATAACTGCACTGTTTGTACAACCCTACCTTTCACACAAGGGTCCACATTTTGTAAAGCCCATTCATATTATCTGCAAATATGTCCCTTATGAAGCAACTAATTTACATATTTTCTTATACAAAAGTTTAGGGACTTTCAGGTTGGTTGAAGGAAAACACAGCCCTTAGTCATGTTAATTTTCCAACAAAAGTTACAGCAAGAAGCTTCAGCTAAAAAAAGAGTATGTATTTGTGTGTTCCTGGTGCCCTGCCAAACTTCAGGAGGGCTTTAGTTTCTAAACAGAATAACCATTGGTGGATTGAAATGTACTTTTTTGTAGTCTGCATAGTTAGAAGGCAACTTTGAGGTGCGTTCAAAGTATGCAAGATTACACAACAGCTCTAAGAAAAACCCTGACCCCTTTATCCTTAAGTATATCTATATTAAAGAGAAATGTTTTTTCCACACACTACTTCACCAACATTTTGTCTCTTTGTACCCAGAGATCCATTTTCACAGCATTTTAAACTCGGTTATTCACAGATATGCCTGCACTCATTAAATCAGGTCCCTTACCATACAAAATAATTCAATCCAACCTTGCACAAGTGAAACTGGTAGGATTATACAGCTAAATAATTTCACCAACACCCTTCCATACCAAATACTCTTCCATCAGCCCACTTTTAAGCATAGCTAGGTGGAATCTGAAGATTCCAGATGTAAGAAAGGAAACGTTATTGCTAGCAGAGACTACCGGAGGGAGGGATTCATATGCTGTGAGCACATGGATGTAATAACTGACAGGTGAAGCCACTGCCATGATAGTTAGCATCTCCCTCTTCCTGCACTCCAATTTTCCATCCCTGCCTCTGACACCACAGCAACAGCTGTCTCACTGAAACGCGAGATGAGCGACACATCAGGGAAAAAAACCCGAAGATTATCACATACAGAACAAAATCCAACCCAGCAACATCAGGTTTACAAAGGGTAAAGGGTGTATGTATACAGCATTAATGAGAAAAGACAAGAATTTTACAGAAAGCACACATCAGGAGATACAAAACAACTGCTAACCTTCTGGAGGTGAGCTCAGCTCCTTAGGCTCCAGTTTGCCCTAAAACAGGCGAGCACGAGCTGCTCCCTATTTCGGTAAGCACACGTTCCCTCTTTGCCCCCACTGACATTACCGATGTCAAGAATCAACACAGGATGCCTGTGCCAGGCTATGCTAATCCTTCATGCTTTGTCTACTACGTAAGACAATACCATGTTCATATGAAATTAAACAAAGCCACTAGGTACAGCATTTTGAGGCTGTGTGATAAAAGGATGATCAAAGAAACCTTGTGTTTGTGCAAGTCTTTATTGCAGAAAATGCAGACAAGGAAATGCTTATTATGTTAAAGATGTCCAAAAAGTCAGACCAAACCCATGACCTAGACAAGCAGTTCAAGCATGTGTTCCAAAATTCAAAAGCAGCAACAAGATGAGTTACATGCCAAAGCTGTAAATGTAGATCTAAATCAGCAAAAACTGTGTTCAAACCGTAGGCACTTAGACTCAAAGATGACCTAACTGCTGGGTTATCCCACGACAACCAAACAAACATTCAAGAAAAACACACCCAGATTTCTTCAGAAGAGCAGAGATTTTGTTTCTACTTCTGATCCAAACTTCCAAGTAATTAAGTTTGGAACACTGTATCCCTTATGAGTTTCCATTACGTCCACATGAACATTCTACTTCAAAGTTTTCCTCAAAATGCTCTATGGTCCTTAAAGATTGTTATTCAATGTGAAAAGCATTCTGTAGCTCTTTTCTTTACACATGAAAGTTACAGAGCCTTTACTGTTACCCTACTGCTGTAAGATCTCAGTAGAAAAAGCCCAAGAAGTATAGATATCAACAAAGCCTTCCCTTTTGGGAAAGGATATCACCTTCACAGCCACCATGGGATGTGTGCTGCAAAAACACTGAAAATAAAATTAAGACTGAAGGGAAACCTTACTCCCATTTTAAATTTACAAAGTAACAGCTTAGGAAACCCTGGGACATTCTCTGAGATACAACCATTTGCCATTATCTCTAACTAGTCTTGACACAATCTTCCCAAGAATATGAGAACAGAGATTCTCTACTGCTTTCTAAATTAACAGCAACTTGATTATTCAACACAAATCATTAGCAGCTCTAAAACTTTAATCAAGCTGATATTCAGTTAGTTATAGCATGCACCACAGCACATAACCTGCTTTTCTTTCATTACAGCACTTTTATTATTCACATTCTAGTAAAAGGTTTTACACCTAACTGAGCACACAAAACTCCAGTATCCAACACTGAGAACAATGAAAAAAACATCAGTTTGACATAATGTTCTTACTTTTAGCAGTTCAAAATAATGAAGACAGTGGTAAACAGGGGCAAGGAGCAGCCGGGGTAGAACATACTGAACAGCTTCTTTAAAGCCTTCACCTATCGACTATAAAAAAAAAGTTTCAGTCTTAAAACAATAAATGTATTGAAGGAACAATGTAATATAATTAAAACAGTAACATTATCAACATGGCTCACTTAGAAGAAATTTTACCTGTAGATAAAATGCTGCTCCTGGCTTTGATAATTGACTTAGAAAATGATCATGAAAACCAGGTCGTAAAATATCTTGTGCATACGATTCATAGGGATCAAATGCTAGTTCCTAAGAAGAAATACAGAATAATTTTACAAAACTGGTTTAATATCTAAACTTCTTATTTCTTAAAGAAAATACACACACCACTAAACAGCAGAGATTTTGCTGCATACTGTTTCCAAAAGACCGAGAGAGAAGAATCAGTATGTGCAGAGACTCCTGGGTAATTCAGTCTGAAAAACATGAATGGAGGTCAACTGGTCCAATTCCCTGTTCAAAGCAGGGCCCTCCTCAGAGCCCAAGCCAGATCGAGCATCAAAGCTAGATGAGGTTGCTCAGGGCCTCATGCAATTATGTTCCAAATACCTCTCAGAACTGACAGCAAAACCTCTCCGAGTAGCCTTCTCCAATGTCCATCTGTTCTTGCTGCAGGTAACTCCCGCCAGGATCTAATCAGGACTCTTTTTTTTAACCATCTGCATGCTTGATCTCATTTCACTTCACCTCTAAGTTGCCTACTGTGAGCCCTCAGTAAGAGCCAGACTCGGTCTCTTCTATACACTCCCTTCATGTAACTGAAGGCAGCAATGAGACCACCTTCCCCAGGTTTCTCTGAATTGAATAAAGCCAGCAATCTTAACCCACGTTGTACATCATGGGCCTCGACTCCTTAATCATCACTGCAACCCTCATGTATAGGCACATCTTGTACTAGGAAGACGAAAACCAGACACAGAATGCCAGACATGGCCTCAAGCACTACACAGAAATGATCCTTCACCCTGGCAGCTACATTCTTCCTACCTTAACTAAGCAGGCAGTTAGCCTTCACCGCCAGTTCCTGAGGACCCACAAGCCCAGTTAAGCAGTACTACTCCTCAGCCAGGCAGCTGGACAATTGCATGGGCTTGTTTGGTCCCAGGTGCAGAAATCTCACATTTGCTTTTATTCAACTCCATGAGGTTCCTGTAGGTCCTTTTCTTCAGAACCCCCAAGAAGTAGCTGTCCTGTGTATCCCTCCACAATTTGACATCACTACCAACTTGATGAGGCAGACCTTCTTCCACAACACAAATATAGATACCAAACAGTATCAGGCCTGTAGCAAACCCTGAGGAATACCACTTACCACTGGCCACCATATGGACCCTGTATTGCTGATGACAGTCCTTGAAAGCCTGCCAGTCCAGTCAGTTTCCCACCCACCTTATAATTCAATTAGCTAGTCTACATCTCACCAAGCTGACTATAAGGATACTATGAGAGACTGTGCTGAAGGCTTTGCTTAAGTTCAGATAAGGGATCTTGACTGTTCTTCCCTTTGTCCAGGGAGCCAGTCATCTCCTCTTACAAAGCAGTTAAGTTGGTTGGGTACAGTTTGTCCTTTGGAAATCTGCCCTGGCTATTGCTAATCACCTTGTAGTCTGGATGTGAATTCTAGAACAATTTGCTAATTTTCTCAGGGACTGAGAAGAGGCTGAGCAGCTTCTCATTTCCAGGATCCTCTTCATCAGTCTCTTTGAGATTGGGCAAAACACAAGCTCCTGTCACAGGAAACCTCCACAACTTGGCCATTAAATGTCAAGAATTCTAGACAGTAGCCTTGCAATGGCATTAGCCAGATGCCTCAGCTTCCTGTCTTGCCCCACAGACTTGCATATATTCACCTTACATCAAGCATCCCAAACTTGATCCTTGATTTTCACCTCTCTCCCCTAATACTTAGTAGCAAGCTTAACTGGGAAACCTAGATGCACATCTCCACAGTAAAGACCAAGCAAAGGAGACCAAGTACCTTAATCTATTCCATGTCCTCCAGCATAGAGTCTCTGGCCCCACGAGGAAGGTACTTGCATTTTCTACCATTATCTTTTTCTTACTATTTTACCTTACAAGCCCTTCTTGCTTTGCTTCACATACCTCAACAAACTTGACCCCACCTCAGACTTTTAATACAATTTCCACCTACACAGACAATGCAACATTCTCCTGAGAAACCTATCTTTCTTTTTTGAATCTTAGAATCACTCAGGTTGGAAAAGACCCTTAAGGCTATTGAGTCCAACCATAAACCTAACACTACCAAGTGCACCACTGAACCATGTTCCTGAGCACCACACCTACGTCTTTTAAATACCTCCAGACATGGTGACTCAACCACTTCCCAATATTTCCTCATACCCAATCTAAACCTCCACTATTGCAATCTGAGGCCATTTCCTCTTGTCTTGCTACTTGGAAAAGACCAACACCCACCTTACTACAACCTCCTCTCAGATAGTTGTAGAGAGCGGTAATGTCAATAGTCTCCCCATAGCCCCCTTTTCTCCAAACTAAACAACCCCAGTTCCCTCAGCAGCTCCTCACAGGACCTGTTCTCTAGACTCTTCACCAGTTTCACTGCTCTTCTTTGGACTTGCTCCAGCACTTCAGTGTCTGTCCTGTAGTGAGGGGCCTGAATTTGGTTAAACGGGAAATTCCCAAGTGTGCTTGTCCTTGCCTCCTGCTACACCTACCCTTTTTCTTCAGGACCAGGAATGCATATTCCTTGTGCTTTAAGCCAACCACCTTGGAAAATAAAACAACCCTCCTCAGCCCTTTCTACTCTCAGGGCAGCCACTGACATGATAATGCCACCCAATTCCCTGAACAAGCCCAAATTCCCTCCCAAAGCCCAGGGTCGTCAGTCTGCTTATCTCCTGCACTATCCTCGAACCTTAAACTCCACCATCTCTACTGCCAGTGCCCAGGCCTCCTATTAGCTACATTTCTACAAGTTCTTTGTTCATAAAAGAGGTCAAGTGCTGTCAACCTTTCTTTGCTGACCCCTCTGCATATGCCACAAAAACTGTCCCCAGTGCCCTCTAGAAATCTTCTGGATGACCTGAACCTCAGCAAGTTGCCCATCCAGCAGAAGTCAGGAAAGTTATTCTCTCAAGAGAACCAGGGCCAGCAAAATGACCCCTACTTCTTTCGAGAAGTTTTTGGCCACTTGTTGATTGGACAGCCTTTGCAACAGAAGCTTGGCCACAACATGCCCTTTGGTGGCCTCCTCCTCTGATCCTGATCCTTAAGCATTTAACCAGCTCATCATTCATTCCATAACAGATCTCCATGTATCTGAGCTGATCTTTTGTTGAGTCTCCTGGTCTCACCTTCCCCACCTGTCCTTCCTAAGTGCCTATATCCATTCATACAGCCCTCTATCATTCAATCTTTCTTGTCACATCACTAATTCCAGTGACACGACAGCCACGCAGCTGTGCGGAGACTCCCAGAGCCTCGTATCTGTACACGAGCACGGGCACTCCATGAAAACTGGAACTTCCAACGAGCCTTTGGTCATTCCACCTTCCCTGGAGAAAGGTGCAAGAGCCTTTGCTGTCACACTTTTTGTTATGCATGTCCCCCTCTCTCAATTCTTCAATCTGCAAGTTTTGGTCTGCATCTACTAGTGAGCCTAGTTCTAAAGCCTTCCTTACCAGCTCAGCAAGCCCTGTGGCAAAGCAGCCTTTGTTCCACTTGGAATTTCCACAGCAATTCTGATCTACAGACAATTTACAGGATACCTCAATTTCTGCTGAAGTCTAGTCACAGGTGGGCTTTATTCTTTGGTCCCATCCCTTGCCACCATGCTCTCTTCAGTTTAAAGAGCCCAATAAAAACTGTGCTTTCGAGACTAAAGAGCTAAAAGCACTCTCAAAAATAAGTAGTGTATTCATCATGGTGGGGCTGGAAGAAGAGATTTCAGCCTCAAAAGACAGCTAGAACAGATGCATTGAGCATCTGAATGCAAGTCATTAAAACACACATAAATAGCAAAAATACCCAACAAACAACAGCTATTTTCTTACCTCTGCCATATCTTCAAAACAGCTGCCTACTAGTGGATGAGGACTACCTTCATCTGTCATTTCAACAGTGTCTTCTATATGACCCAGTAACTTCACACTGAGCTCATGAATGTCTGAGATACGACTAAATATATTTTCCACATCCTGCAAGAAGCAATACCATCAGACAAAAATCAACAGCAAATTGGACACAATTTTTAAGAGGAAGAATGTTATGTGCAAAGCTACTGGCATGATACAAAAGCAAAGCACTTCCTTAAACAGAACAAGATTTTGTAATATTTATTATATAGTTTCTGTACAACCTAAGATTTTATTTTTAAATAATCACTATTTATGTATAAACATCTAAAAATTTACAATGACTCACATATGACAAAGAAGAACAGAGAAAATCTTGAATTACAGGTCTGCAATTGAATATAATAAATAGGGTGGTTTCTTACACAGGTCTACAAAACCAGTGCTTCCCCACAAGTCCTCCAACTTGAGACAAGCACTTCCTCTACTACTACTATGTTAAATTGGACAACAGGTATGTTCTGAAAGTGTTCTTCTAGATTTATAGATATTACAGCAGTGTAGAGGTTTTTTTGTTTGTTTGTGGTTTGTACAATACTTACATGAGATGAAAATAGTTTGGAATTGGAGGCATATGGCTCTCTAAAAACTCTGATAATGAGATTTAGTTCCCTTATATATTGTCGAACCTCTGCCATAAATGACTTCACTAGGTCATAATAGGTTTGCTCCCCTGAGGTGGAGGGTTCCTCATCAGATAAAGTTAGTGCACTTAAATCTTCTACATCTTGATGGAACATATCCATTAATACCTAGGTAGAAAAAGAGGGGGAAATCCAGAAAGTGCAAAAAACTCATCTTCAAGATGTACCTGTAAGTTACCAGTAAAGGAAATCTATTATTCCCATGAAACCAGGTTGACCAGCAGTAAGATTTATCACACTGCAATTGGCTGAGCATGAGAAAAAGTAGTATTCATGGCTATGAATTTGCAAGTCATTACTTTTAGTGGCAATTTCTGAAGCATTCCAAATCATTTAGACAATCCAAGCATCTCTCCAAGAACATGGTCCTACAATCAATAACAATTTCAAGAGGTCTATGAAGTACATAGGTGCATTTAGCTGTATTCTATTACTCTGAACTAGCCATACATAATCTAACTTTCTGGAGATACTATAGTATCTTAAGTGAAAAACAGAGATGTGCATTTTGGCTTTTCATCTTTATCTTTAACAGGAAGTCACACATAATCGGGCTCAGAACCCTGTAATCTGTGATGAACACTCCCCTGCCCACACACTGTATGTGGCCTGGTTTAACTCCCAAGTTCTCTTGTTAAAATGGACCCTCAAGGAAGGGCAGCAGCTTCAGAAGAGGTGGCAGTTCCACTGCAGAACTACATAGACAAAATGGCCTCTAAAAATGATGACTACCTGTCACAGTGTAATCTGTTAACCATCAGGCAGTTAACACAACCATATACCCATTCACTCACTCTGCACAATGGGATGGGGGAAAGAATTAAAAAAAAAAATAGAGAAAAACCAAAGGTAGAACTAGGGGGTTGAGATAAAGACTGATTAATAGGATAGAAAAGGAAAATAATGCCAATAATACCAGCAGCAGCACAATATACAACAGATGCAGAGCACAGCTGCTCACCACCTTAAGGAGATGCTCAGCTCGTTCCTGAGACATGCTGCCTCCCAGCCTACCACCCATTACACTAAGAGCCTGCATGGAATATCCCTTTGGCAGTCTGGGTCAGGTGTCCTGGCTGTGTCCCCTCCCAGCTTTCCAGGCACCTTCTCAGGGCAAGTCCTTGAACTTGGCAAGAACTAAAACATCAGTGTGTTATCAACATCGCTCTCATCCTAAATCCAATTACAGCACTGAACCAGCTGCTGGGAAGAAAGTTAACTATCCCTGCCAAAACCAGGACGCTACCAGAAGTCCCAGTTCATACCCTAGCAATGCTTACCCAACACAAACAATTAATAATTCAAACTTCTTAAGAAAAGTGGATCACTGAACACTTCATCCAAACATGGTATCCGAGGAGCCAGGAGCCGTTACACACTTGGCCCATGACAAGCAGAAATCCCACTTTGTTTCCACAATACTCAAAGAACACCTTAAAGGTAAACTAAGTTAGTTAAGTACAAATTAGTAAAAGGCATTCTGATTTGAAGTATCCTTAGCAGAAAGAAGATGTAAAGAGGGTCCACAAATAATCTCCAACAGTGTAGCAGATCTCCAGAATGAGCCAGTATAAGATGTAGTTCAACATACAAGGTAACTTTATCCTGGGACAGACACGTGGGACAGTATTTATGAACAAATCTTCTGCCTACAACTACACTCCTTCCAAGAAGTCATGAAATCTATCAAAGGTGAACTTCAAAATAATCCAGAACTTAAGTGCTGCTTGCCAGCCTCCCTTCCAAGCACACTGGGAAGCGAAGCCATGGCAACCTATGCCTGTTACTGTGGAGACTGACATGGCTGTTGTCAATCACTGAAGAGATGGGTAAAAGACTTCAGGATCAGAGCTGTAAATACTCGAGAACCACAGTAGAGATGGCCAACACATTAAACATGAACTAGAGATTAAATCACAGAAAACAGTGTTTTTTTCAAAATAATTATAAAACTGAAGATCAAGAATTAAACTTCTGAATGAGGCATAGCAAATAGGACATTTATCCTGCTATTTACAGTAGAAACTGTCTCTTTTAAGCATGTTACAGGCATCTCCCCAGAATTATGTCAGCTAAACAAGCTGTTGACTACTAATATTGGACACATGAACTATCCTGCAACAGAGTATTTGGGGATCTAGAGGTTCAAAAAAATGCTGTGATAGGTTCATCAAACTACTGGAAGAAACATCTACCTAGGGCAGGCATTCTTTATCCAGGTCTTGTCCTAACACTGCTCAAAAATATACAGGTCTAGTGAGGAGAGAAATGGGCACACAGCAGGTTGCTTCTACTAGTGAGTCAAACATCCCTGTTACACACCCTGGCCCTAAGTTTCTCTGAAAGCAGAACAATGGACATTTTTCATTAAGACTGCCTTCTTCTGAAGCTTTATGAGTAGAAGGTGATTTGTCTTTCAAAGCCAGTGAATGTAAATGGAACTCTGGAGAATCCTAATTAATTCCAGGGAATGGGACATTATTGGGTCACTACTGTACAGAATTACATGGAATAACGTGGATATTCAATGAGGCCCCAACATTTGTGACTACTTCACAGGTGTACCTCTAACACATACTTGGGAGGTAGAAGATTCCAGGTTGTATTCACAAGGTGTGTATCTCACTACTATGAAAACCACAGAAACAAACTGAAGTAACTATACCCCAGACATTGAATTCAGAGCACTGTGAAGCACAGGCAGACAGTAGAAGAAAAAGAGCTCACATTTGAATGGAGTTTGTTTTTTGCAGACAGGGCAAAGTTTTCCACAGAGACAGATGGCACAAAAGTGAATGTGAAAGTGCTTGAGGAAAAAAAAATGGCACACAGGGCCAAGAAACTGTTCTGGTTGTTTTGCTGTGAAAAATAAAAACAAGATTATGTTCATCCCCCTAACTTGTTCTATCATAAAGCTTCTTGATGCAACTGGGAAGAAAACAACTTAAGAGCACCTTTCAATGTCTTGTTCTGCTGAGACAGTAAACCAACAGGCCTGCTTTAGAGCCTTTTCAAAAGTTTCTTCTGTGTACATATACCAAAGAGCTCCTTCAATGAAACATATGTTCCTCTATCAAATTCATAAGGGCTCTTTGGCTCACCACCTTTCCTAGTTGTTTCTGTTGTTATTCTATGACAAATACTCAAACAAGCATACACATTCAAACCCTGTCCTGATGATCAAGGCAGATACACCCGATAAGCAAAAACAAACAAGACTACTGCCCTGACTGAACAGTGCTAGACTTTTCAAGACCTCACAAGACATCTTGAGAGAGTAAAGAAAGGTGAAGAAATTGGGGTGGTGGGCGGCAAGCAGGAATGAGACAAAGGCATTCCTTGAAATACAGACATCCCAAACAAATGCATTAGCATGGACCAAGACAAAAATACTTAAGAGGTAATAAATCTGAAAATCCGAAGATTTAAGCAAGATTAGAGATTCTTCATTCCCATCCCCTAAAGGATTACCTTCAGGCTTTATTCTTTAAACAATGGAAAAATTGAGATGCTAACGAGGCAGCCACAGAAGCTACAATGCAGAGGCACCTTGCTCTGTCACTGCTGGAAAGAGTGAGGATTCCTGTCTGAGCCTACCGAATCTTCTGAAGCTACAAGAAAGACTAAATATAAAGGTAAATATATGGATGACTAAGGAGGATTAGGCTGATATGCTAACGCAGGTGGGTTTTTTGTTTTAAGCAGGACCATTGAAACACTACTTTTTACATGCAATACAGTCATTTAGAGAGAAGATTCAAGCTTAATTTCAGCCTTCTTTTTTCAAGCTACAAAATAAGACTCCACTATTACAGCTTCAGAATGTTAAATTTTTAAGTTAGTGCTGCTTCACCATTTGTAAAGCATTCACACATTGCTGAAATTAGGCAAGCAATATCAAAACGAAAAGCGACTTAACTATTAATAAGCACAACCTCTGTAAATTCAATTAGCTTTTTGGTAGCTTTGCTCTACTGCTGGAACCATATTTTGTGGCAGTTAATTTCTTCCTTCAAAGGTACAATATTACGAACTCAATAAGGAATAGACATTGTCCTCTCAAAACTTAACTAAAACTTCCTGGTGACATGAAAAACAAGAGTTTGGCTTACCTTATCAGCACACATTGCCACTTTAATATCTTGTTTTGTAATCTCATAATGTCTTATATTCCGCACATAATTCCCAACCAATTTCAAGATGTCTGCAGAAATATATTCTAATACTGCCACTATGTAAACAGACACTTGGTGGTCGATTTTGTAGCCTAAAACTTCCTGAAAGGAAATAAACCAAACCAAAACAAAACGTCCCACCATTAGTCAGTCAATGAAACACACACCACAGGTTACAGCTAAAACCAGCAAGTTTAAGACCATACTCAATGAACACTCACCACATACCCACAGTCTATTTCACTAACAGAGTCATCTGTAGGCCTACAGAAGAAACAGCGTCATCGTAGATGCTGGTCTATTAACTGCGGCAGTGACAACAGCCAACAACTGTCCCAAAAAAACCTTACTTTAACATTTATGGCTATTCCAGAAGTTTCTTGAGCATTTCCCAAGTCATGTGAAATCAAAGGAAACCAAACAAATTCACAGCAAATGAGTCTGTTGCTTTGTTTGTCCAACAGAAAATGAAATATGCGGAATTAATTAAACGGCAACACTTAACACTATGTGACAAACACCCATATTCTTATTCCTTTCTGTTTACATTTCAGGCAGCAAACAGGCACCATACAAAACAAAGCTGTCAATTTCTAATTACATTCTAAAAGCAAGATGACATCCCTTCTTACCTTTAATAAAGGATGGATTTTTTCTACTGGGAGAGATAACGGATTCCGTCGTTTCCTCTTCTCAATAGCAGACTGGGCATCAGCTATTGCCCACTTATCAATAGGATGGGGAAAACTTTTTTGAACACGATCCTTAAAAACAAGCACAACACAGGACTAAAGGGTCACCCCGCAATCTTGAGTGAGCTCAGCAATACCACTACCTTATGAAACTGCTCTCCATTACCTAGCAAAGGAATGTTTGCTAATGCTGGTATTTCACCTATAAAAGCTTGCGAAACAGGCATGAATTTGATCATTTCAGTACACACTGCTCACTACATTCATGTAGTAACATCCTGACTACAGAACGATCTAGAGCTAAAAATCTGGGAAATTCCAGAATTAAGCTGCCATTGTGGGCACAATTTGCTCCCGCTGTGCACGTGCCTGGGAATTCAGCATTTAAATACATGACTCCATTTTATCCTGGCACTTTAATTCCCTGTACAGGGATGGTCACTGAATGAGATATGAGATTTCTGTTTCCTCTTTACTGACCAGCACACGGTCTAGATTGTATACGTGCAAACCGTGCTGATGATGGCAATGAACATAATAGGAAAAGACAATGTCCAACTGCTCACATGTGTTTTTAAACAGCTTCATAGCCTACAGTTGGACCATCTAGGCCCCAGTTTGTTTACTCCTTTCAGAAGACCTTGTGCCCGAGGGCACCTACATTCTCCCACGCATTGAACAACTGTCCTGCTGGAACTCACATGTATCTGGACACTGAAAAGCTTCTCTGGTTTTGGTAGCCCTTCTGGAGTTCACAGATGCCAGAAATCTAATTTTTCAGATAACTTCATATTTTACTCTTTCAGACCACAGTTCCCACTTGACTGTTTCAGTTGCAAGCGCTCACTTACGGAAATATGACCCTCATTTGAGCAACCATAAAATGAGGAAGATGAAGTTAATGACCAGTTACAAAGAACTGGTACAGGACAAGGTACACAAACAAGAACTTTTTGACAAAAAAATGGAATGAAATACAATTCTATAAAGGTGGCAAATAAAATGAAAATAAAATTCTATAAAGGTGGCACCTGACCACCTGAAGTCCAGGCTTTTCTTTTTCACTCCTCACTTCTGCCAAAGGGAAGCAGAAGCCATCCAAAAAAAAGCTAAATAATTCTCACTATCTAAAACCAATTCACTCCCCTAACACAGTCCAGCCTGCTGACTGAACAATAAAGGTGTCCTGGTGAAAAAATAGACATGTATGACCACATTATTAAAGACAGCATCATTATGCATAAACACAAAGGGGATAAATTGAGCTTGCTTGATCATCTCCAGTTCCTGACTTCACAGACATAAGACTTAATACAACGCTGTGTGTGAAGTTTTTTGTTACCATTGTTTAAAACACAGCATTAAACAATCTTCCCTTGAGCTGCCAGACCAGAATGATGTTGCAAAACAGGCTAGCCATTAAAGGGGATACTGAAACACCATCAGAGGTGCCAGTGTTCGAAAGAGAAGAGGAACGGTGAAATTTATGAATCTTGAGCTCAGGCACAGACTCCTTTTTTAAGAGTTTTCAGTTTGTTTTTATATTTTCTTTCCTCCCGTTAGGTCACTTTCTTCAGAACATGAGGAAGTTGCATCCTGTGCTGTTACCTAACTCAGCTCAGGCACAGCCCCCTGAGTACTGGAAATCAACAGGTACACTATACACAGGGTCTGTAGCTTTGCAACCAAATCCAGGGTTAAGTACAAAGAACTACCACAGTATTCAGACATAGAAGCTTAATTCATGTAGCCTAACTAATTTGTTTCTCAGGTGGACAAACTCTCAGATCATGCTCTCTTCTCAAACATCAAGCTGCTTTTCTGAGCAACCGAGGTTGTAGATCCTTGAAAAGGCAAGTGTAAGAGAAGAGGTTTCTAAACAGACAAAAGAAGTGTTCCTCAACTCATTCTAAGAAAGTAACTAAATTACTTTTGTTCAAGAACAACAGGACAGAGTGTATATCTGCCTAAATCACCACACCTAGAAAGCAGCACCAAGCCTCAGACTGAGCTGCAAGCAGTTTGCAAGCAGTAGCGGGGGGCAGGGAGAGCTTTATGCAGACAAGTGACACTAACCATCTATTAAACAGTAATACAGCCCAGAGACAGTTTTACTCTGCACTGAACAACAAACTGAATTGACAGGAAGATCAGCTATAAGGTATTTCAGCAAGCTTTCTCCAGAAGGTTCTGCTACACGAAGATACATAATGACTGCTTTTCTTTTTACACATTAAATGATTAATGTATTAACGTTACACCTAAGTTCAAGTTATCACATATTTGTAGTAATTATTCTCTATACCTCTACATCCAGGAAACTTCTTGGTTGGGCTTGACACAACATATTTAACAACTGGAGAATTAACTCTTCAACATACTGTAATGCATCTTCAGTAGAGGAAAGTTTAGGATGGACTTGCACCTGAACCTATAGGAAACAAAAAGAATTAAGGCTTTTGAGTTTTGCTCATCCCCAAACCGCATGCTTTACATGCAAAACAAGATGAAAAGTGAAGGAGCCAAATGGCTTACATAAATCCAATGCAAAATGTAGCTCTGTTAAGGCACACCAGATAAACATGTGAAACGCCCATCCACACCTGAGAGAAATGCTTATCTGAAGTATTATATGTACTCAAATCGCTGTAACGACCTTTAACAAGAAGAAATCAGCTAATTAATAACACTGTTTAGCAGTGCAGCTAGGAAAAACCCATGCCTGTTTATCTTTCTCCCCACGTTCTTAAACCACTGGCTGCAGGAGACACTTCAGACCTGGTGTTTCCCGCCTTTTACAACTCATTGTCCATCACTCAATGCGTAACAACGAAATACCCATTGTCTTCCGCAGAGTGCATGCTACAGAAACAGCAATGACTTCAGCAATATTTAGTCTTCAAATTTAGTCCATTCTCAATTAACTCTTGCTAAAATAAGATTAGAAGTTTGTTTCCATGCTGATTTTTGGAAAAAGATGTCAGACCAATCGACAACTTCAGAAAAGGCGCAGTACGTGCCAGTTCAGAAACTTTGACAGTTTGGACCCATTTAGCAGTAGGTCCTAAGTATCTGTAAATTCTTACTGGTGTGTAAAACCACTGAGGCACAATCCTCCTTGCTCCTCCCATTATTTTTCCAGACAGTCAACCTTCTGAAACAAGCCTCCAGTACAGCTTTCCTTTATGCTTCCTTTACCTGTGCGACCTGTCCTAAGGAACCTGCTTTGGCAGGGGGGTTGGACCCAATGATCTCTGGAGGTCCCTTCCAACCCCTATGATTCTGTGATTCTGGCACAAAATAGCACAGTTTGAACCAGTTTATATTTCAGGCACACAATGCTCAGGTTTTTGCAGTTCAAACAGGTAGACAGTTCAATCTCAATCCTACACCGACGGCAAATATTACACCAGAGCAAGATGACTGCTAGCTCTCGCAATGCACATTTCAAACCCCAATTTCATCATTTTACCATTCCTCTGCACACAACTCAAAATGCCTCTAACTCTCAATCACTAGCACAAGAGCTTAACCACCTTAACCCAAAAGCCAGCAATCTGTCTCATCCAAACGTTAAACCCCTGTCTATATTCAAATAATGGTGGCAGAATTATTTAATTTCACACTTGAGTTTTCATTCCTCTTTGCAGTTCTAGCAGGAATTAAATGTTATGAAGCTCAAACACACAACAGCCTCAAACAGCAATCCACTTGCCTGCTAAAGCATTCATTAGTTTGAAGACTTCATGTCTGGGCACGGCCAAGGTGTTCATTTAACTGTCTTCAGATTTAAATACCCCAGACCAAGCATTTAGTTTCTTGCAGCTTGCACTCCCTTATGCAGTGGGTCTTAAAAGAACATCTCTAGAAGTTACTACTTTTTTTAACTTAAAACACACTGGGCAAAAATAGAGCAAGAGAGCTTCTCTCCATTTGACTAATGCAACTATTTTGATTATGCCAACAGTTTCATTTTTCCTAAGAACTTCGCCATGCACAGCGACAGAGTGTGTTTGTGGAGGTACCCAAGTAACAGCATGCCCAGCAGTCCCAAGCTCTATTTACAACTCAAACCCTGACATCTTGAAATACCATACCATCTTGGAAAAAAAACAACACCTCTTAACACCAGAGATTACAGAATTGCAGAAGGATTCTCTCAAAGATCAGAGCTAACCTCAACTGCCTGGAAGATGCTGCCTTTCATGTTCCTTTAAAAAAAAGAAAGTGAACAAATCTGTATTACATTCTCCCTGCAGTATACTGCAGCACTTTGCATTCTGAGGTGTTAAATTACCACGTCAATCCAACAGTAGAAACACAGAGCATGATAAATCAGAGTGGTGAAGAGCAGCTCTATTTTCTCCTTTGCTTAGAAAACAGATTGTAGACTTAAATAGCTTCATCACAACTCTTTCAGTCTGTAACACAAAGTCTGTAGGAATAAGAACAAACAACCAAAAATACCACATCCAGTCATGACCTGAAACATTATCCACAGTCAGACAAAACAGAGTCAACAACAATAACCTCCTCCTAGTTGGGGAGATAAAGTTCCAAACACTTTCCAAAGCATTTATGTTTGGGGGGAAATGACATCACTCTTCTCCAAGGCCACTGTCTTCAGACACTACCAAGCTCTACTTCAGCAGAATATCCACCTTGGCAGAGGAAAACATCATGAGGCACCACTGGCTTGCCAGCATAGTTTATCTATATTAGGTAGGTAGTAAATAAGCTTCATTGCTACTTAAGGGAGATTTAGTATCATTTAGGGTTCAAAGTCATACAGGCAAGAGCAAGAAAACGAGACTAACAAGGAAGATTACAGCATAGCTCAGTGTACAATTACCACAGAAACATGTCATTTCAGTATCTGCACTACTGGAGCACCTAAAGGCTCAGACCAAGGACGAAACAGGGCTATTTGGAGGGTACTCAAAACAAGCCCCAAGAAGTCCATTAGCTAAGACATGATGCAATGCTGGGTAAGATGCAAGATTTAGGAAGAGAAGGCAAAAAAATAAGAACATCTGTTACACACGTCACATGACCAGCTTCAAAAAAAGAAGATCACATTACCAGGGAGTTTCCATCTTTCTGATAAAAACTCATCTCAGACTTTTAAAGAAAACAAACCTGGACCACCCTACCTTATTCCCCTTGAAAAGGAGTATGGCTTGAACCCCACCAGATTCTTTGCAGTCCTATGTTCAGACTACTACTACGATACAAACAGACTAACAACTTCTGAAGTGCAGTGATGTTTAGAGATGATTCTTACCTAAACATTTCACCTCTCCCTTAAATAATGACAGAACCCATCCCTTCCCTCCCACAATCCCCTCCCCTGCCCGAAGTATCTATCTTATCACAAGGAAACTACTAAAAGAGCAGCTTGAGATCCTTTCACAAAAGCCTCAATTCTCCAAAATATCCCACAAATTCTAATAGGCAAATGCAATCTACATCAGCTACAAATCCCTGCCTCCATAGCTCTATTTTCACTTATCTGATCACTTGTTTATGAACTTTCACTCTTCTCAGGTTTTTTTAATTCGAAAAGGGAAACAACCGGGATTCTCTTAATTCAGAGACAAGCAGAGCCAGCATTTCTTGAACATCTTTTCATGCTCTGTTTAAGAGCACAAGCAGAGCCAAGCAGTGTCTGCTTAAGGAAATTCACAGCACTTCAGGAAAAACCTTATAGAATCATACCTTATGATATGACCACTTAGAAATTGTTGATTTTAAGGGGGGGGAGTGGGGGAAGAAACACAACACAAAACCAATCAACTATCAGAAATGGCAACAGCTTTAGATTTACGTTTGCCTAATTTTTAACTGCTAGAAAGTCAGTGAAACCAACTTAAAAAAAAAAGTGCTTACAAAGATAAATATATCTGATCACACTTTATAACCCTTAGCAACTTATTTTATAAAAAGCATTCTCAAATAATTCCTTTCAACCTCTACATAATAAATGATAATATAAACGCTCCCATAAGCCTCACAAGAGGCAGAGACCCAGATCAAACCCAGAAGTCAAAGGAACAGCTTCAGCTTGGTCTGAGTGGGCTAATCCAACTCCCAGGCTGATCACAAGGTGAATCAAACCTGAGCCTTAACTGGCACTCAGCAGCTCATTCTGCACTAGAAAGAGGTGTTTGATAACAGGCAAGAAGGGAAGACCCACACGGCAAATTCAGCAATCTGATTGATACCAATCAGGCTTCCTTAGCCAGTTTAAAGTTACCTCTTCCTCACATGGCCACGAGGAAAAGCCTAATTTACATCATAAAGCTGAAAAACTTCAACTGAGAATCATAGAATGGTCTGGGTTGGAAGGGACCCCAAGGATCACAGAGTTCCACCCCCGCTGCCACAGGCAGAGCCAACAAGCTCCAGGCCTCGATCTATACAAGGTTGCCCAGGGCCCCATCCAACCTGGCCTTGAACACTTCCAGGGACGGGGCAACCACCACTTCTCTGGGCAGCCTGTTCCAGCACCTCACCATGCTCTCTGTAAAGAGCTTCCCTCTAATTTCTAATCTAAACCTTCCTTCCTTCAGCTTCAATCCATTCAAAAGGGAATCATCCTGCCATTGTCTATCCTTTTAAAAAGTTGATTCCCCTCCTGTTTCTCTGCTCCCTTCAGGGACTGGAAGGCTGCAATGAGGACCTCTGGCAGCCTTCTCTTCTCTAGGCTGAACAAGCCCAGCTCTCTCAGCCTCTCTTCGTAGGGGAGGTGCTCCAGCCCTCTAATCATCTTTACGGCCCTCCTCTGGATGCTCTCCAACAGTTCCACATCTTTCTTGTATTGGGGCCCCAGATCTGGACACAGGACTCCAGATGGGGCCTCACAAGGGCAGAGTAGAGAGGGACAATCCCCTCCCTGTCCCTGCTGTCACCCCTCTTCTAATGGAGCCCAGGATCCCACTGGCCTCCCGAGCTGCAAGAGCACACTGCTGGCTCATGTTAAGTTTCTTGCCCATCAGAACTCTCAGGTCCTTCTCAGCAGGGCAATTTCTCCAAAGATTTCTTAAAGCAATTTTACATGTTATGCAGATACCTGCACAAAGCTCCCAAATCATCTTTATGAATCCATGCCATCAGGCTTGCAGTTCTCTCACGTTCTGCTAAACACAGAGCACACCAGGGAAAATAAATAAATAAAAATCTGTGTGAAAGGCTGCAGAGAGAATACCAAGCTACATCCCACCACAGCAGAAGCTCTGGCAGCTTCCAAAAAGTGCAGAACAGAAGGAAGCAATTCTAAAGCTACATAAGAAACTGAAATAAAACTGAAAGATCTACTGTTGCTAGATATACTTCTTTTTCATATCTGAGGAAAACTACCCATCTACAGGCATTCTGGCAAGAAGTCACAGCATGAATCAAACAAAACCCCAGCAATGCCTGCTAAAGGCCAATCACGCTTCACAGGTGAGTACAGGTACTGCCACACCGTCCTGTCTGGTGGCAGTGGAAATGCTTTTAAGAAACTGTCTAAAGGAAAAGACCCCTTCATACTTACCACAACATTTTGACAATCAAATGGAAGAAGCTATAATGAGTCAACAAGTCGAGCTGTTTCCAGGAGCACTATCAGAGAGCATGAAACTTCACTGATTATAAGCATTTTTCTCAACCTTTTCTGAAACTACAGTTTTCTAAACCTTCATAGATACAGTTTATTCAACTGATTATTGGCAGAAATGACTTGGCCACAGAGAAGGTTCTGGGAGGGGGGACAGATTTTTTCATTTCAGTAACTTTGAAAATCTTCATTAATGTTATAACCCTTATTTTTACTCAATGTATCTTTAGTTCATCTTCCCTCAGCAACTGCAAAATTACTGACAAGCACCTGATTATCACCCAAAACACTCCATGATGAAAAATTTTATGTACACCTTGCATGGATGAGTGCTCTCTTGATTAAAAATTCAGTAAGTTAAACCAAATACAGAATGCATCTTGGATCCACAGTTCAGGCAAAATTCACTAAGGCCGTGAGACTTGGATTTGTGCTACGATGTCTCTTGATGTATGAGCAGTATTAAACTTCACCAGTGAGCATGTGGAAAAAACAACCTTACAGTAAAGACTTGAACTTAAGGAGGACCTTAAGTTTATCCTCCATAGCCATTAGAAGAGCAGAGAACCCAAAGTGATCAGAAATAAAGGATGTTCTGCATCAGCTGTGAAGCTGTGCCAAGAGTAAGAAGTGCCATTCTGAGTAGCAAGTGGCAACTGGACTGTCATTGATTTGAAGAATGAGCTAGTCATCAGTCAGGTCAAAGTATCTTTGTCTGCCACAGCTTCTCCAGTACTCTGTAGTCACTGAAGCAGTTTGTCTCATCTCTTTTGCTCCACACAGAAGATGGAGCATGGAGTACCTGGACGCACGTTGTCTGGAACAGTTTTCTGTAACAGAGAAGCCCTTTCAGCTGTCAAGCCACATCACTCCAATCATTTTGACCTCAACAAATTCCAACAGCACCCCTTGTTAATTGCTCAACTGATTCAGAACAGCTTAAGGTGCACAAGCAGTGGAATACCTACATGGTAACAAAGTTCTGCTTTTCTCTATCGTGGAACTGCTCAAGGATGACAGGCTTTCTACTTTGAAAAGCACCTTATCAGGGAAGACACAAGTCACAAGCCTGCAGAAAAATTCTGACTGCATGAACAAGCGTTTATACACACAAGATGAAGCCACAGGGAAAGATGTTTAGGAAAAACTATCCAAAAAGTTATGACCAGAACAAAGTGTATAAATTCACTAAGAGAAGGAACACCAATGTTACAAGAGGCATCACTTCACAGGTGTCCCTTGTGAGTCTGTTTTCCAAGGTGTATTAAAACCCACGTATCTCCATCTGCAGCAACCCAAGATCACTGGTGTTCCACGTGTCTTGAATCTTCCATCTTCAGCCCCAGCATCTCACCTTCTTTCCACCTCTGCAACTACGATTTAAGACACCAGCTGTTATTCTTACTTCCTTTTCTTGTACCTCATCATCATGATTACTGTCTTTCAGCAGCAGCCAAGGAACCCTGCAACATTCCTCTTACGCTGCTCCATAACAAAAGTGACCAGTCGGAGAAGAATCTCAGCACACATCATCTTCTTCCTAATTGCGTGCCCTGGAGTCTGTCTTGACAGCATCTGAAGAAGAATCAGAAGAAGAGATTACATAATGATCTGAATGGTACAAGAGGTGCTTTTCACAAATGCTGCTGTTCAATGCAGATACAGTCCTGTTGTTAAGGTTCATGTTTAATCAAACACAAGGTGTGCTCTCCTAAGAATTTTTTTTTTTTTGATGCAAGAAGAGATTTAGTCTTACTAAATATTCTTGGGTTTGCTACTTGATAAAAATCAGAATAACTCATTAGGGAAAAAAAAGCTATGCTACCTCTTTTTTAACAAAATGATCCCAATGCTGAAGTTTGAACTCTGCATTACAAGCCAACTCACAGTTACAAAAGGGCAATGGCATTTTAATGATTCAGTCCACGTGTGGCAGCTTTCCCCACTAGCTGCAAACAACTCCATCCCACTATATATATACTTTAACAATACTTAATAAAAATGCCACTCTCCCATATTATATTCAACAGAGATAGATATTAATTCAACAGAGGTCTTCCCAAACTAGCAAGTCTCATTTCCAGCTATGCAGAAAATCATCACAGTCCTGTTAGCGCATCTACCTGGTTTGCAGGTGGCGTTGAGAAGGCAGCTTGCTGTCACTGCCTGAGAACGAGCGCTAGCATCTCGTCAGCTAATGGGGGAAACCAAGGAAAAGTTCTCCTCCAGTAAGCTGACCATGTGCATGAACTTCAGATAATCTGACTCCTAGATAGCGCGCTGTGGCAGGTCAGCGGACAAAGCCACAAGGCACTAGTTTCCCTCTGGGACAGCTCTGCCCTTTGAACTCACTGGCATACGCTGCCACACTCTCTCTGTTTTACTAGTCCCACATGCTGGCTTCCAGGTACAGCTTGGATTTTTGGTCAGTGTCTCAGAACCACTGGCTGCAAAGCTGCAGGTTCGCACCATCACCTGAGCCGTGACAGACAATTGTCAGAACGAGTACGCTGCAACGCTCACGGTTTTACCTGCCACCTATGACAGGTTCATGACTTTATGGGGCCTTTATCAGGGCTAAACACCCTAGTCAACACTACTTCTGCCTATGAAGGTTAGTAAAATACCCACTTTGATTACTCCATTAATGGGGAAGCCTTAAAAGTAACCTCGTATTTTCAGCAGCAGGTGCCAATACAGACAGATCAATCATTTCTACCTTTACGGGGAGGCAGTAGTAAGTGGCAGAAGACTATGCTTCTGGGGCACAGGGGGTAACAGCATGAGGGAAGACAAGAAGCAGGGGGTGATCTCACAAAGAACTTAGGTTAAAAGAATTAACACCTGCCAGACAGTTGCAAGTTTTGAGTGTGAAGCCTTCAGGACTAACTCCACCTCACTCCTGCCACCCCTCTACCCACAGTTGAGTGTAGAACAACAAAACTAAGACAACTATACCTTGCAGGGCCAGTTTGTCATCCTTGGTATCTTGTCATCATTGGTGTTCTCTGTTGACTTCAAACTCCAAGCTTCTTTTCCTCCCCCAAGGAATTTATCCAACTCCTTCAGCAAGCATCTTTAACGTAGGGTGACTCTGCAAGTGGCTTGTCCGTTGGGAAGAAATCTTGCACTTCAGATGCAGCAAATAACTCCAAAGTCTTAGCTCACACTCGCCTTGAATTTACATCCTCTAGCAGTCAGCATCGAGTCTCATTCCAAATTCGACAAGCCTCTGCTACAACGTGGAATAAACTGGCCTCCAAAGGAACAAGCTTTTGCTGGTTGACCCCTCAGGTAGCTCTAGTTTCCAAGCAGGTTTCAGTCAGACAACTGTCCAAGTGCTTACAGGCACCCACAAGCATCAGTGAGTTGTAATATTCGTGCAGAAGTATAGTTTCAAAGAACCAACTACTGATCAGGGGTTAAGCCATTAACAGCACATGCTATGGATGAGACAAGCAAGAAAACTTCCAAGAACTGGATGAAACTACAGTGTTGGAGACCTCGGAGAGCACACCCAGGAAAAATGAGGCAATACACTGAAGTTAGAAATACTGAACCAGTACAACTGTAATACTTCAGACTTCCATTCCTTACCGGAGGATGCAGTAGTTCAGCTAGCCCTGGGAACAAGCCTTTTATGCCAAAGTTGCAGTTAATCGCTGTAACTAAACAGACTCATAAAGCATCACTGCACACGACTAAAAAGCATCAAGTTCTGCAATCTGAAGCCAGCTGAAGGAACAGTGTCAGAAACCTCTGGTTTCTTAAAAGCCTTCTACTTTCTGGGCTCTGACTGAAGAAGTGGGAGAGGAGCCCTCACCATTTTTTCTGCCTTCCGAATAAATTCTCTCCCCACCACAGGCACAAGCGTCGCCATCCTAAAGGAGCCAGACTTGGTACTTTGTCCTAACGAAGCCTTCTCACCAAGAAGGCATTTGAACTAAAGGCAGCTTAACTAAAAGCCATTAAGCCCAAACACTAATTAACCAAAATTCTCTCAGCAGTTCCTCATAACGATCCATCCTCTCCCCCCNACTTCTGAGCGCTGGGGGAGCCTAGCAGAAACCCGCAGCAGCACTACTTGCTTCCTTTTTGGCAAAAGGGGCCCGGACCGGCGTGTCCATTAAGCCCCGTCTGTCAGAGCATCGCCCCAGCGCGGCGACGCCGGCCCCCCCTCTCGATGGCACCCGCCC
>VZTU01001202.1:28089-69403 GCA_013400835.1 Zapornia atra
GGGGGCCGGGCCGCGCTGCGGGCCGTGCCCGCCGGGGGTTGGTCTGGCAGCGGAGGGGCGGTGACCGCGCACAGCCCTCGGGGGTCTGGGAGAGGGAGGGTCGGGGGACCCATGTCAGCCCCATCGGAGCCGTGCTGGGCGAGGCTCAGCCCCTCTCCCTCTCGTGCCTCCGAGGGCATGCTGCGGACACCGCTCCCGGGGCTTTGCTCCCTGCTGCAGGCCAGGGCTGAGCGCGCTGCCAGCTTCTCACCAGCCTGCCTTGCCAGGGTTCCGCTGGAGACCCTTGCCAGAGTGAGGTGGAGACCTGCCCTGACAGGGTGAGCTGGACCACCAGAAGACTGTGTCTTGCCTGTGACAACCAGCGGTCCGCTCAGAGCAGGAGGCGGTGAGGTGGCGGTACACTCTTCCCCGAGAGCTGTGTCACGCCCCGTTCAAAGGCATCGTCATCTCACATAGGGACCGAGCTCAGAGATAAGTAAGCCCCCCACTCAAACGGCACAAGAACAGCCTCAAGGGTGGAAAGTAAGCTCGGTGAGCCAGAAAAAGCAAAGCCAGAATGCAAATAAAGCTGAGTGGTTTAAACAGGGCAAAATCCGTGGTGGGTCTGCAGGACCTGGCGGGACAGTGGGAGGAGGAGGATGCTGGAGATGAAAAGCAAACATGGTGCTCTGCTGTGCAAGGGGCCAGGGAGAGCCTGAGGACCAGAAGAGGCAATAGAGAGCTGCTGTTGGGGAGCGCGGGGGGCGGGGCGGGAGATGTGTGGAAACCTTTGCTGGTCGCCTGTAGGAAGGTTTAGGACTGGCTTGGCAGCCGGGAGGAGCGCAGAGTACGTGCACAGATTGCTTGGCCACAGAGAGACTGCTGAATCTGCCCTGTCTGAAGGGCTGGTTGCGCGGGCACCTGTCAGGAATGGTATGCATGCTGGGATGCTCTCTTAATTACTGTTTGTGGAGATGTTTTTGAGATGCTGAGCAGTACTTGAGAAGGTAATGGATGGAGCCTTTCTGAAAGAACTGTCTTCACCCCGCAGGCACCCCTCAGGCATTTTTCCTCCAGACAGATGCTGCTGTCTGAAGCAGTCATCAGACTTGTACTTTGAGCTGTCAGAGCAAGGAGAAACAGCAGGAATATTCATGTCTCAGAGCCATTTGCTTGGTCTAGCAGCCTACCTGTGCATATAGGGACACCGCCACAGCATCTCATACACTGCAGAGCTGTTGCTCTCACTGCCTTATGATGGAAAATCAACCTGTTGGAATTTAAACCTTCAGCTGCTCCCAAGTATGTGCAACACTGGGTGTAAAACTGCACCAGTGCTTTTCTCTCCAGCCCCTCTATTTGGGGATGAAGGTGCCAGGACTCCTAAATACCAGTGAATGGTCTACAGCATCTCTTACATTACCCAGCGCTGGTGTCACGGATGGGGTAGATAAGAGGGATGCACTTCACTCTTGAGAGAGGCAATAGTATGTTTATTGATATAAAACAAAAGGGTGTAACGGTGTTTGGTAATAAAGGTGACAGTGATTAAGATTCGATGGTAAGGTAATCTTCATTAGTTAGTGCATAGAGAACAGGGTCAGATTAATCTGTCAGGGAGACCCTCCCATTGAGTCATGAAGCTGGATTCAGTCTTAGTCCCAGACTTGGCCAAGGGTTTATGTCTAAAGGATTATATGTACAATCAATCCTTTGTATTTCTTAGCTAAGATCACAACTGTTAGTGCACTTACTCCCAACTCACTGAGGATCTGTTGCAGATCTGTTGCAGCAAGGATTCTCTGGACCTCGAGGAGTAACCTTGAGAGGCGTCCCTTTCCAGGGGAGAGCCTGACGTGCAGCCTGCTGTTGTCTCAGGAGAGCTCAGAGGGCTCTTGGGCTGCTCACTATTTATGGAGGAAGGTGACTGGCTCACAGTCATAGTTACGTACCACCCGTATATGCCAGTGGCCACTGACCAGTGTCCGGGTGGGCACATTAGCGTAGATAACCCTTGGCTATTGTGGTGTTATCTGTCTTCCTGCACTCCCTGTGAGACAGATGCAGAAATCACAACACCAGTGGTTATCAATCAATCCATATTTACAGGAAAAAGTCAGGAAAACATGGGGGCCATGGGGGAAGCACACCGTCACAGCTGGGCAACAGTGAGATTGCAGGCACGGTGTTTGGTCCATTCAAACATTTGGTAAGGCCACAAGGAAATCCAGGCTTGAGCTCTCCCTCTGCCTGGAGCTGCCAGACCAGCTGATAGCCTTCCTCAATGCCCATGGCCTAGGGACATCGTGGGTTTAGTGGTGCTGACCAGGCAGTCCTTCTTCCTCACTGGGCTCAGCCTGATCATACTCGCTTTGTGTGCCACATGGGAGGGTATGCTTTTGCTTGGAAAGCAACTGAGCAAGGCATAACTGTCTCCAGGGCTGCCTGAGGAACTGTTGTTTCACTGATGGTGGCAAATAAACAAGCCTGTATGGTGGGATGGGAGAAGTCCCCATGGATCCACTAAAGGGCAGGGCACAACTGAGAGCGATGGGATGCTCTGTCTCAGCAGCTGATCTTTGCATCCCATCCCTGGCAGAGAGCAGGTGAAGCACAGTCAGGCGCAGGCGTTGGTGGTTACCACGTATGGATGTGCACATCTCCAAGGTGGGGGTACCTGAGGACCTGGAGGAAGGACTCCAGCTGCCTGCATGCTCATTGCAGTGCAAACTTTTGCAGGGAAGAGCAGAGTTGAAATGTGGGGGCTGCTTTCATAGGTACATCATGACAGAGGATCCCGAGGGGTCAGAGGAAGCCTGGTAGCATGGGGACGTGCCAGGAGCCAGGCAGTGGGATGACCTGCCCTTATGTCAAGAAATGAAGATGAGCCTCACTGCCGTTGCTGTCAGATGGAATAGAAACCAAAGGCCAGTGTGGTTGTGGCTTTATAGAGGTGTACAATGTCTGTGGGTGACATGGAGACACTCAGATCCCCTAGAGCTGCTGGAAGGTGGGACAGGAGGTTGAGGTAGAGGCAGTCCTTTGCTATACTGTCCCAAGGGCTGGCTGAGTAACAGGTAACAGGGGCTTCCGAAGAGCGACAGCACCCCTTCACCCCAGCAGCTGCTGTGAGAAGGTGCCACCAGGAGGGACTGCTAGCCCCTGGTGAGGTCCTCCTGTATTCAGCCTGCAAGACCGGCTCTGGCTAGGAGTAGCTGTCTGTAAGAAGGGATCCTGAATTTGAACATAATTGGATTTAAATTAACTTGAAGGGAAAGCCTGCACCCAAGGGGGTGCTTGCCCAAGGAGAGTAGACATCTAGCAACAGTAATGCAGCTGTGTGTGGTAGAGGATGATGCTGAGCAGACAGCAAACCCAGCATTGCTGTTCACGCTGAGGACTTGAGAGCCCACCAGCACCCATGTCTCCCTCCCCAGACATGTTTCCCCAGCTCCTTTTGCACCCCTCAATAGATGACACAGGCCTGGAACGTGACTCCCTACAAAGTGTATTTCAGATCAGGCTGGAGATTTTCCTTGAAGAGTCCTGGATTTGGCAGTTTTGGACATGTTTTTACCTGGTTTTACCAGCTTTTTTCCCCACCTTTTCACATAGATTCCTTTAAAAACACAGTGGTGCTGTTGCTAAAGCCAAATCCCATGGAGTATAAGAAACCTGCTCTGCCTGGGGGATGCATCCACCCCGATCACTGCTCACAGCATTGCTGCATTCCCCCATCCTAATCCCCCAGCCCTGGTGACAGAGCTGTGAGGAACAGGCAGCTGTAAAACATGTGCTTTGCCTTGCACAGCTCTTGGTGTCAGTCAAGGGCAGCAGGATGCAGAACTTGAACCAGATGACCAGAGCCTGTTTCTGGCAGGGGCAGGCAGCACCGCATGGAGAGATGCACGAGGATGAAAACAACGTTCACAACATTCATCCCCCTTTGCTCCAACCTGGTCATGTCTGTGATTCGGTTTGCTGGCTCTGACTGTGCTGCTTGCCAGCAGTCACACACACACACTGATCCTGGTCTTACCCCAGAATAGGGGCAGTGGAAGCTCCCACCAAGCATGGCTCAAGGCAGCTTTTAATTCTTGGCAATTGCAGGTCAAACAAGACTTTTTTCTCTACCAGACCACCAGGCCCCTGGGCTTAGCTGAGGGCAGCTGCCAGCTGAGGAGCTCAGGGCAGGGGAAAGGCACAGACCCTAAATCATTCAAGAGGGCAGTTCTTCAAAAGGCATGAATGTTTTGCTCCAGCCTTGTCTTTCTGGCTGGAGAGTGATGCTGCCCTGGCTGCACGGATAGATTTGAGAGAAGCCTGCCTTAGCACAATGTGCCTCTTCTTCCCATGTGCCCTTACCCTGTCCTCTTTATTTTTAGCTCTTCTGAGAGCATATAGCAGTTAAGCCCCAGCTGGCAGCTGAACACCATGTGGCTGCTCGCTCACCCCCTGCCTCAACAGTGGGATGGGGAGAATGGGCAGACAAAGGCAAACTGTGGGGTTGGGATATGGAGTTTACTGGGATAGCAAGGGGAAGGAGAAATAACAGGACTTGAAACAGAATATACAAATCTGGTGGTACACAGTGCAGTTTCTCACTGAACATCTCAGACCATACAGATCAGACCCATCCCAAAGCTGACCTGTTATGCTCAGTTATGCTGGCCCTCCCCAACTAGCCCCCTTTTGTACTGAGCATGGTGTCATACTCTATGGAATATTTTTGGTTAGTTTTGGTCACCTGTCCTGCGCTGTGTCCCATCCTAACTTCTGGTGACAAATAACCCTGTCCTAGCCAAGCCCGGGACACAGGTACCTCTCAGCATGTATCTTTGTATGAAAAACACTCAACCAGAAGAAAATCCAATATCCTTTGCTCCTCTTGCCTGTAATTCAGCTACAATCCAACAGCCTCCAACAACAAGACACCTGGCCACAGCTGCTGCACACGCCCCACAGGAGGAAACATGTACATACCACTTCAGCTACACTGTACTTGATTAAAATTGAGCTACTCAAGGAAGAGTCCATGGAAGGAAATGGGAATCGCCCTCGGGCAGTAGCACCAATGTGCTGTGAAGCGCTAGTCCTCACCTTCCCTGAGAATTCAGCTTCAGCACCACCTTTCCAGCAGGGTAGAGCAGAGTCTCAGGGCAAGGAAACAGAGAAGCTGGGGCCAGCAGAGAGAGACAAGACAGCAAGTGTAAGTTGCAGAGGCAGCAAAAATGCCTTCCAGATCCGATTCTTTTTTTTCCCAGCAATCAACAGAGCTGGAAAAGCAGGTGACAGAGGGGACAGGAAACAAGCTGGAATTTGGAAAGGTTAATCTCAAACACATCTATCCCTTGCCTACAGGCCAAAAGGGTACTAACACAAAGACCCTGAAGTGCTGGCCTGAATTGAATTGAGCTCCAGCAGTCTGACCATTCATACATTCAGAAATGCCCGGGTTCAGTGTTTGGCACAAAAATTTAATAGCAGAATTCAGAACTCAGTTTGTTCCATTTTTAGTCTTATGTGGAAAAATTAGTGTAGGTGGTCATCTAATTGTACAACAACATGTTAAAAAAAGTTTATTTTACATTATATACATTAGGGAACATTTCAAAGCATTACCAATCACAACAATAATGCAGGCCATAAATCATTTTAAATTTAGTTTGGGTTTAGTGTATATTATCACAATAAAATATAAAGAACATATACAAAAAAAGGAGTCAAACGTGTGCATTTTGCTAAAACTTGGCATTTACATACTCCATTGGAAAACAGCAATCAAAACCACTTCTGATCAAAACTAAAAGTTCCTGTGATGTGTAATAACCATTGTATTATTTGAATGAGGTAGTAACTAAATTATTTTGGCCATGTGTTAACATCCTAAATCAAAGAGAGTGTGAAAATTATTATAAGGCCAAAAAAAGGTAAAATGGCAACAGCTTGGAGCCACTTCCACAGCGTGGAATATTGCTCCTTTCCATCATGATGTGAAACTATTTAGTAAGATGAACAGTAAATACTCTTTTTTATCATCTGTATACACTAATAATTCAAACACCTGTTGCAGGTACCACTAGTCTGGGCCTGACACCCATTCAGGAAGTACTGTTTTCAAGCATAGAGAAGGAATTGTAAGGAGAGTTTTAATTAAATATAAAAATACAGGTGTTTAACTGCTTCATATTTCACAGAGAAAACTACCCAGGTAAACTTAGAAAAAAAAAAAAAAGAAAAGAAAAAGAAGAAGGAACTTTGAAGCCCAAGTCATATCCACGAAGTCACAGCTTACCTTTGTGACTAAATACATCACATGTCAATACATTGTGCAAATATGAACACCAGTGTGTTGCATCAAAATTAAAACAAGATTGTAATCCGATTACAGCCTTGGTTACAATTTCTAAAAGTTAAGATTTATCTGTATTAGTAAATTACATATATAATAAAATACAATAGTGTTGTTAAATGTACTACATGTTGCTAGCATCCCACTTTATAATAAACACAGGAGAAGTCCTTAAAATAGTACCCCGATGTTGTTTTTGCATCCTCAATGACTTTTACATCTGTACAGGTGAGACACTTGTACTCAACGGGAGGAACGCTATCTACAGACAGTCAGTGTAGCTCTTCAGGGAGAAGTTCCACTGAAAAATACTGTGTATGTACAAAGATCACATAACAGCAAATGGAGCACTTCTGTGGCATCATAATGCTTACGTGTCCACACCACAAACAATCCTCAGCTTCCTGTCTCTCATGACACAATAAATTACAAAGAAGCTGAAGTCGGGTTCCTGCAGCTTCTGTGCAGCCTCCGCCAGCCGCCAGCGCGGCTGCAGCAGGAGTGTCCTCTGGTCTGCCCGGCCGCCTGCTCTGCTCAGTAACTGTTCTCGTGCCCTGCCAGGATGTATAAATTGCTGTTGGCTGTTGGGTTGTCCGTCGGCCTGCTCTCCAGCACCACCACCCTAAAATGAAAATAAAGCCACAACATCAAGTAAGCCCTCATTTAAAAACATCCCTGGATACAAGTGTAAATATTCTGTCCCAGGATCCACCTGGCCAGCGGTCACTTCCCTCTCCCCGGCTGCCTCTAGGCCAAAAACCGCTTAAAGGAAAGCCAACCTCAAAGCTAGCTCAGGGTCTTGTCCAGGCAAGGTCTCCAAGGATCTCCTATGGCCTCTCTGGGCTCCTACTGCAGTGTTCAGCCACGCTGACCCTGATATTGTCCCCTCTTTTATCCAGCTGGAATTTCCCTTTCTGCAATGGATGCCTGTTGTCTCTCACCCTTTCAGTGGGAGCTTCTGAGAAGGGTCCATCACTCCCCTGCTGCTTGGGCTTGTGTCTTCCCAGAGCCCTGCAAAACTAACCCATTGAAAGCAGGCTCTGGAAGTCATTAGGTTGCCCTTTGCCACAGGACATGACAGATGACCAAAGTTGACTCTTCAGTAAACATTTTCAGTCTTTCCCTGAGCCCACGTAACCTAAACCCACAGGAACTTCCCCAGATGTGAAAGTTCCAGAGACAAAGACTTGCAGGCTGACAGAGTCCTCAAGGAAAGGATGCTATGTACAGCATCTTCTCTTTTACTCTTTTCTTGCACCTTCTGGCCAGCATTGGAGACTGAGTCAGCTGGACCTCCACTCCAACTGCAAGGACTGGCAAGGGATGTCCTAGATCAGACCTTTCTCTTTGAAGGAGAGGCATCAGCAGCTACAATTCTGTTTCACAAACTATTAGAGATGTTTTTTAAATAAGGCAAGAACTGCTAAAACTGCTAAATGGACCAGGAGGTTCATGACTGAATTCTCCTCCACAAACACACTGAAGTTTAAGTGGATTGTGGGAAATCCAAATCCATCTATTGTGCATTCAACCAAAGGGAGGTGCCTTGCTTCAAAACTACTGCTCAGAACACCTACCCTCTGCAAAACGTGCCCCATAAAGGGCACCTCATGCCATGAGGCATTCCCTGCTCACCAGGAGAAAGCTACACACAAGCTCTTTGCAGACTGATGTCAGTTTTTTGGGTACTTAGAATCAATCCCAGTTTCTATGATCTGTCCAGGAGATGACATGTGTCACTGGGAGAAGATTTCACAGCTCAAGCACAAGGTATGACGGAGCTGCAAGTGAAACAATACCTGAAGAAATTGGGATTGATGTTTATTGCAGCATAAAGTCTTTAAACAGTGGCAGACTTGGGAGACCAGGTGAAACTGTGTTTGGGGAAAAAGGATGTTATATTTCCAAGGCAATGATTTGCAGTGTCACACTCCATTGGGAAGGCAGAGTAATTTTTAAGTTGAGCTGTGCTGTCTCTCAACAACGAAGAGAAATGACATAATAAAGCTGAGCTTTACACACACCTCACTGGAACAGAGAGTAAACCCCTCAGGTCAGACATGAGCATTACTTACAAACTACCTGTTACCAAAGAGCTATCAGGTGTTGCACAGAATTCTCAACCCCCAGCCACCAAAACCTGCTGGTGGCTAGCAGGTAAAGCCACAGCACCGCTTACAGCTGATGCTACGGGTAACTACAGAGACGTGCATCAAGCTTGGAGAAGCAGAATATGGGGAAAGTTTTTGGTTGCTATGAAGCATTTTTGGCAGTTCTATGCCTCCACAAGACAGCAAGTTTTACTGCAAGTGGTGTAAGACAGAGGCAGTTCTCAAAAAGAAAAATTAAAGCCTATCTTTGCACTTCATCTGAACACATTACTGGTGAAACCATCACATCAGTATGCACTCCCCAGAAGACAAAACATCTGCCTTGTTTTTGTGGCTGTTGCAGAAGCCCAAAGTTCAACAGCAGGGCAGAGAAAGTTGAGGAAGTCAATGCTACTCCTAAAATAGCAGTTACTGACTCAGCAAGCTGCTATCTGATGGGTGAGACCCTACGGTGTTAGTGTCCAGCAAAGCCAATGCCAAAGAACAGCTACACTGGAAATTATCAAGGGCTCTTACAGCACCTATACTATCATGTTAGGAGGACAACTGGTAGAGTGCCTTCCTGCACGTGAAAGTGAAATATTTCCATTTTAAAGTATTTTTTGCTTTTGTCTCAAGAAGTAGATCTTGATGAGCTACTGCAGCAGAGCATCTGAAAGTAAAAGATTTCACCACGTTAAGCAAAATAGTTGCAGCACAAGTAGGAAGACACCCCTGGAGATTGTGACTGCAGCCAAACTGGAGCTTGTTAGCATAGCTGAATACTTCTGGGAGACCAAAACCACTTTTAGAACACTTTTTTCTTTTTCTTTTTTTTTAAATTGAAGAAACAGAGGTAAACTTGAAGGGCTGAAAGGCAGACATGTACACAAAGGAATGAGTACGATGGCTAAAAAAGGAATCATAAGCACCAAGAGCTTTTACAAGGTAGGAGGAACACACATTCTTCTCTTTTAGCATGCCATGTTCACTTCTCTTCATACCTGTCAGATCCCAGAAGCCTGAATATCCTTGTATTATCAGAAATTTCTTGTGTGATCTAGACAATAAGAGAGAGGTGTTTTCACGTTAAGTGCATACATGATTTTAGTTTGTTTTACAAAATCAACCTAGAGAAAAGAAGTGACTAGGACTGATGCTACCAATTCATTGCTGATTTAATTCAGCTAGAGAATTTAATGCAACTGTCATTTTTAAGCAAGCCCTTATTTCCTTCTCTGATTCCTGCCACCATTATATGAATTCCTCTGGTAGCAACTGCAAGCACAACAGCAGAGCTCAGCACCGCACAGCATCCGAACTACTAGTGCAATTCTCTCTACTGCCATGACTGAAGTAGGTATCCGTAGGATTTGTCACACTCTAGAGTAGATATCCAAAATGAGTCAGGTAAAACACATAAAATGCATTTTGTTGCACTTCTGAATCATAGTAATGATGCAACAAGTTCATAATCCCCAAACCTTAACAGAGAAACATAAGCTAGTTTCTGGTAGTTACGCCCAACATCGTATTTTGACATTTCAGACTTGTGCAATAGCATGTTGTTTACTGAAAGTGAACTGTACTGCTGTGATACACCTTTGTGACCACATGGATACCAAAGCACCACAGAAAACATCACATTGATCAATAAAATCAACCAAAGCCCACTGCGTACTCCAAAGAATATCCAGTCATGCTGCGAACAGGCACCACTGTCTGCAAAGCTCCTTTTCTACACAGCCACATCTCAACATTCTCAAGGAAAGAAGAGATTCTTCTCTCCTTCCCAGATCCCAGCAGAAGTGAATTCACTTCTGGCCCAGAGAACTTGCATTTTAATTTAAAAGTAAGTTTCCTCACTTTAAGAAAATTGCTTCCTATTTGTTGTGGGGCTGAGGCTGCACAATCTTGGCCTGAATTCTGAGCATCTTTGTCTCAGAATTCACACAGTTCCCTGTTTCATTCTTCCCACTCAATCAAACCACTGTGGATGGTCACTATTGTGGAAGGAAATAACTTTGCAAGCAGCTCAAATCATCCCAATTAGACCACCTCATACTACATTAGGCAATCTGAAACCAGTAAGGTCTTCAGAGGCAACCATGCTGAAAAGTTAGGCCGGTCAGGTTATTGTCCTGTGTAATTGCTCCCTACATACTACATAGTATAAATTTTCCCAAAAGTAATGAATATGGTCAAGATCTGGTAAAATAAAATGCCTTGGTAATGCAGGCTTTTCATACTATAGATGAAAATGAGGGTTTGGTGGCATGGGTTGTTTTTTTCCTTAATCGCTGTGGCTAGTAGGTCAGCCAGGAGAGAGAAGGAATGAAAAAAGCCCTGAGTGCTGACCCTAGATATGTTCTATAGAGAAAAAGTTTTGGGTGGCTTGCTTTCTGACAACTCAGTTCTGTCTTCTGTTCTTCATTTAGGTGCTGGCTTTGGCTTGGCAATAACAAAACAAGCAGGCAGTGTTCCTCATGCTTTACATAAACGATAGAAAGCACCCACTTGCACTGCAACACTCTGGGCCATATCCTCTAACAATTGTTTCAGTGCTACTGAGTGCTAATGGGTGGAGTCTTGCAGAACACTGCTAGCAGGAGTCTGGAGTTGCAGAAGTGCCTGGCAGCAGGAGCAGCAGCATCTTTTCCTCATGGTCTGTACTAACAGCAGGGTGCTGTGGTTCACAAAAAGGAGTTCTTGGCAGAAGGACAGTCGTGCCCAGGGATCAAACGTGCACAAATGCTACAAGAACCATATGTAGAGTTGGAAATAAGTACTCCAACTCTAGTCTTTGGTGCAACTTCCCACAAAGAGCAGGCTTACTGTTAGTACAGATTAAGTCAGCTCTGGCTCTGTGCAAATAAATGTATCTGTGTAACAATGTGGAATATTTAAATTTGGCATGGTGCTGCTGTACGTGTACCTTAAAATGCAATTAGTCATAATGAGTGCAGTTTCTCAGCCTACATGACACTGATAAAACAACTGGTGAAGTCTGTAAACATTCTTTAATAATCAAAATTGAAAGACTCATTAAAATCCTATTTCCACTACCATGTAAGTGCACAAGGTTTGGAGCAAGAAAAAAAGAGTTGGGAAGGTACTCAATAATAGATAATGTCTAAAAATCACATTAAAAAAGGCTATGTGGAAATTTAGAAGAAATCTTTAGGTCACCCTGACATTCTTCTCCTGAGAACATAAAAAACTGTGTGAAGCTGGGCACTAAAATCTTTGAAGTACTTGTAAGCCAAGAGAACATAGAAGAGGCTAAAAAGCCCCAACAAAACCACACCAAACCCATCAGGCAACTCACTCAACACTATGACAAAAAGCTAAAGCAGAGCATGCAACCACTAGCAAAGCCTGAATATTTGATAGCCACATGGCAGAGTCTACGACAATGGTCTTCAAAGCAATTTAAGGTGAAGAAAGTTAATGTCACCAAGAATTAGGCTTGGATATTTCCTATGGCATCATGACCTGGTCTCCTGTTGCCTTCCGCTTTGCATGTTAGTCTAGACAGGGGCTCTTTTATAGCTTCATTAATTAGTTTGCAGCCTATGAAACATGCTTAGAATGAGCATCCAGCTTCCAGGCCTAGCCTAGGAAGTTACTGAAATATTTCACTCCTCTTCAGACCACAGCAGTACACATTCACCCTCTACTCAGCTAAAGAAGTGAGAATTTGAAGCAAAAATGTAGTACTTACCTCATTTGATCTAAAACTTCTTCCTTGCATGCCATGTTTCCAGAATGCCAACACACTGTCTTGTAGACAGACTGGTAACAAAGAACACTGGAATCAGTTCTGAGGCATAACATCAGCTTGTGCTTTTAAGACCCAAAGCATACGACTGCAATTTTGTGTGTACGTTTAATTGTATCACTTTCACCCACCACTGCAAAACGTCTCACAGGACTCAATGAACCCACCTAAAATGCAGTTGCTGTTATATATTTGTTTGTTTAATGAGTGGGGTTTAAAAATATTACCACTCAACCAGAAAATGTTCTAAAACTGTCATTCTGTCTAGTCCTAAATGTGTCCTTTGAGTGGGAAATGCCTCCTCATTCTAATCCTGGCAGGAAATGCATGCTGAATTTCAGTAGAAAAGTTACAGGGATACTGCAGTGACATTTTTCACCTTCCCAGCACCTACTGGCTAAGGCAGTCACTATGCAAGAGCAGTGCAAGGCTCTACACTGAGCCCTCTACTTCCCAGCCCTTCCCTTGTCACAAACATGGTGCGACACCTACATTTGAACACTGTGAAAGTAAATGCGTACTGGGCCTGCCTCAAAGAGAGGGCAAGTGTGTAGAAGACTGGAAGATACTGTCCCACCTGCATCCAGCACCCTACCTCTGGGCAGGTATGAAGGACAGAGAGCAGAGCTCTTTGGAGATACTATCAGGCCAGAACAGAACATCAGTAGCTTGTTTGTGACCAGTAGAGAAAGGACTAGACTACAACACATACAGAGGTCCCACAGTCAGCAGCTTCAAGTACATGTTCTCCTGCCTTTCCTCCATTCCTAAGCAACAGGAGCCATAAAAGTAGTGTTTTCCATGACAACTTTTTTACTCCTATTTTCAGCAAGACATGAGGTTTGAAGTGCCTGAAACTTTAAAGCTTGTCCTCAGAAGTAAATTCCCTCCAACTCCTTATTACTTTTCTTCCCACTGTTCCTCCTCTTCTAGTGCTACCCTTCACCTCAAGTAACGTGTTCAGTTCTGGGCCCCTCACTGCATTGAGGTCCTGGAGCGTGTGCAGAGAAGGGCAACCAGGCTGGTGGATGGGCTGGAGAGCAAACCTTACAAGGAGCAGCTGAGGGAACTGGGGTTGTTCAGCCTGGAGAAGAGGAGGCTGAGGGGAGACCTTAACACTGCCTACAACTACCTGAAAGGAGGGTGTAGAGAGGTGAGGGTTGGTCTCTTCACCCAAGTGACAGCATGAGGGGGAATGGCTTCCAGCTGCACCAGGGCAGGTTCAGATTAGACCTGAGGAAAAAGTTCCTCACTGAAAGGGTTATGGGGCACAGGCACAGGCTGCCCAGGGAGGGGGCTGAGTCACCGACCCTGGATGTGTTTAACAGACGGGTAGAGGAGGTGCTCAGGGATGTGGGTTAGTAAAGGACAGGTATGGTTGGACTCGATCTTAAAGGTCTTTTCCAACCTAGTGATCCTGTGACCTGTGCCCACATTCTTTCTCATCCTTCTTTCAAAAGTAAGTGAATTCCAGGTACGTAAACTACTGGAAAACTGTCAAAATAAATGTATTCTGTCTTTCTGTTTCACAAATCTTAATTCATTCAGATTCTTCACAAGAAAACAAAAGCTAATTATAAAATAGCTTGTGTTGGAAGGGACCCATAAGGATCACAGACTCTAACTCTCTGCTCCTTGAAGGACTACATAAAACGAAACTGTACCACTAAGAGCACTGCCCAGATGCTCCTTGAACTCTGACAGGTTTGGTGCCATGATCACTTCCCTGGGGAGGCCAGTCCCAGTGACTGACCACCTGATTTGTGAAGAGCCCCTTCCTAATATCCAATCTGAGCTTCCCCTAACGCAGTTTTATACCATTTCCTGGTGCCCGATCACTGCTCACAAGGGAAAGAAGATCAGCACCTCCACTCCACCACCCCCCTTGAGGAAGCTGTGGACTGCCATGGAGTCACTCCTTAGATTTCTCCAAGCTGAACAAAACAGATGAACCCTCAGCCACTCCTTGCCCTTGAGACCTTTTCACCATCTTGGTCACAACTCCTCCGGACACACTCTAATAGTCTGACGTGCTTACATTGAGGCACCCCAAACTGCACACAGCACTCGAGGTGAGGCTGCACCAGTGCAGTGTAGAGTGAACAATCACCTCCTTTGACAGGCCAGCAATGCTGTGCTTGAGGCACCCCAGGGCAGGGTTGGCCCTTTTGGCTACCAGACCACAGTGTTAGCTCGCATTCAACTTGCCATCAACCCAAACCCCCAGGTCTCTTTCCACAGGGCTGCTCTCCAGCCTCTTGTCCCACAATTTGTATGTGTAACCAGGATTACTGCCTCCCAGGTGTGGAATCCATTGCTTGCTCTTGTTAAATTTCACATGGTTGGCAATTGCCCAGCTTCTCTGGTCTATCCAGATATTCAATATATAAATAAGGAAACCCAACATACCTATTGATTCAATCTGAAAGTCAAACGTGAGCTCCGACGACAGTTTGCGGCTGGATTTTAACCTGCCTTGCAGATTCACTATTTTTATGCAGCCTAGACAATAAATAGCATATAAGAATTAATCTTCAAATTAGGACCTAATTTGAAGACAGACAGTATGCATGTAAATGCACACCTATGTATTTAGTTGATACTAAAACTTACAATCCAAACACACCAAAATGGTATCTCTCTCCAGCTGTGTTACATGCACAACACTTGTCTCTGTAGTGTCTATAAAAAAAAGGACAGTGTTAGTTCACAACATAAATTACCATGAAATTTGAAATGGAAGTTCTAGAGATTGAGACAATTTACTGGGTTAGTGTGCTTTTATCTACTGTAGATAATCCTCTTACCAGTGACATTTCTCAGAGAGGCATGTCCACTTATCCAACATGTTGACTGTGACAGGAAAACTGAAGCTGTAATTTTAAAGTATGGACTTAATCCAGCCTTTTCTGAGCCATGTCACAAAAGCAAGTTCACATGTACATTGCTCTCCCTTTATTTTCTGTTGGTGTCATTTAATACTGCTGTACCAAAAAAGGCAGATACATGAGACTATTCACCGTAAATCTGAAAGCCTTTTTTATTTCATTTTGATTCTGTCTTTATTTCTAAGACTTTCTAGGGCCTTTAATATTATTACTTAATTTTTGCTGCTATTTTCAGACTTTCCATCCCCAGATCTTCCAAAAATAGGGGATTATTTCCTTCTCCAAACTCTTAAAAGAAGGGTTACCATCCCCTCTTCTGGGTTACAGCTGCAGCAGTCTCCATCACAGAAAACAAGGGGATTTGACCCACAAGTGATTAGTGGACACATCAACTCAAAAGAGAACTGTAGCTTTGGTCTATCTGTTTGTTAACATTAAAACTACACAAAAAGCAGCTCTTCCTAATCCAGCATTCGTGCCAGCAGTACTGTAGGCATTCTTTCACACAGAAAAGAGAAGCTCATTAAATCTGTTAGAGATGAAAAATCAGAGCATGTTACCTAAAATACAAAGCTAGCTTTCAATTAAATAATAAAACCCATGGTGCTGGTGAAGTGAAACCTCCTCAAGGATGATGGCGGAAAACATGCTCCTTGAGATGGTCCCTCCATCTCTTTTTTACTGTTTCATCTTGGAAAGTAGACATTTATGATCTTACTCAGTTTTTCATGCATGATCTTAACCAAAGGTGGATATAGCTGTGATGAAAGCATGCAACAGAAGGGCTGGAAGATACAAATTCTGTGCAACCACATCATGCGCTGTGGAAACATGCACTGCGCTGGCTGAAGGTAACAGGAGGAGGGTGGCAAGAGAAGGAAACCCCTGCAGTAAGTCTCTGCCACCTTTTTTTTTTTCTTTTTTAAAAATGTCTTTATCAGACATTAAAAAAAGTCTAATATCAAACAATCAAAACTACTATTTGATGGAAGCTCTTTGTGACCATACAGTACACTCCTCATTTAAAAAACACTGAAAAAATCTGTTTCATTGCACTATTGCTCTCCTGCCAGCAGGGGACAGGAACAAACCGATACAATGTGAGGGTTTAAACCGGAGCCAGACAGGAGACAATAGTAACAGACACAACACAGAATGCACAGACGATTCAAGGAAGGTGAAGTAGTATTTTTGGAAGGCACAATGCGACATTAAATGTTCCACATTAAAGAGGAACCGGGAAGGGATTACTACTCTTCTATTTGCACACTGATGCAGATGAAACTGCAACAACAGAATCACAGAATCACAAAGTTGGAAAAGACCTTTAAGATCATCAAAGTCCAACCATTCCTGTCCTATGCTAAACCATATCCCTAAGTACCTGATCTAACTTTTATTTAAACACATCCAGGGAAGGTTACTCAACCCCCTTCCTGGGCAGCCTGTTCCAGGCCCTGACAACTCTTCCAGTGAAAATTTTTTTCCTAACCTCTCAACCTGCCCTAGCACAGCTTTATGCTATTTCCCCTTGTCCTATCTATCTCAACATTGTCCTATCTCAACAACAAGACATTATTGGTCAAAATTTATCTTTAACATGCTACTTTTATGGATTCTACTGAAGCCACGCAGTTACAGGCACAGATGTAGTTTGAAACTAAAATGCACTAACTTTGAAGTACATTAACTTGCCATCCACTGATTACTTTGTTTTTTGTGACTATGCTTTAACTATGTCAGTCTTTTCAGCAGCAAGACAGTCAGCAGGTGTCATCTTAATTGAAACTGTCTTTCTCAGTGAATTCCACAGCATGCGATCAGCTGGGCTCTCACATACATATGCAGCCAGCATGGGGCTATGTATAAATTCATCACTGGTACTAACAAAGCTATTTACTGCTTCTAAACCTGCAAGCTAGGATGAAGGTCAGCTCACTACTGTGTCTAGGTTTAGAGGGTAACCTTACAACTATAGAGAAGTCATCCTTAGCACACTTCCTTCTTCTACTGGTGCTTAGATGGAAGCCTCCTCACTCATAGCACCCAAACCAGTGATGGACAGGTACTTGGTTTCAGGCTACTAGTGGTCCTAATCCGTCACCTTCCATAAATACCAGAAGAAAAGAAATATGCTGTCACCAGTTGGCTGATAACAGTGTTTCTAACCATACTAACTTACTTCATGAGAGACAAACCACAGCTTCAGTGATACTGAAATAAATTGCTCAGACTGGGATTCTATTAAAATTTATTAAATAAACAGAAGTCCTGGTCCCAGGGTAGAGTTCAGAACAGCACAGTGGGTAACAGTCAAGTAGTCTGATTTATGGAAATAAAAGAAACCACAACTTCGCCTTCTGCTATGCTCAAAATCTCAAGAAATCCAATCAGTCCAACAAGTAGAAGTGTCAAAAAAAGTGCATGTGCAGCAGGTACAACCAGATACCCCTTTTAACAGAGAACTCCCTTAATGATTTAGCCACTAGCTTCCTCAGAGGGAACTATCTTTCTTCAGCTATAATAAGAGTGAGGAACATTTCTGAATGCAATTACAACACTCACAAACCTGTTTCTGTAAACCACGAAGAGGTAGAATTTGGGTTGACAGTCTCAAACTTCACCACCTGGTTGAAGTCTCTTCCTCTACTGACGCCGACACAAACTAAAGGGAATTCCTGCTCGGGGACTACCAGCATTTCAAACAATCTCAGTGGACAAGGTACAGGAAAATCTATGTGCTAGGTTAAGAAATAAATAAATAAGTAGATATTAGAAGGGAAACAAGTTTAGTCTGAGTTGCTATTAGCTGTTTAAGCTGTATGGTACATTTGGTGCTGTACACTTTGTAACATAAGTTTACTTCTGCAGATAGCAGTAACAGAAGTTTAGAGAGTCTTCATGCCAATTTAATTAAATAAGACAGGATGTCTGTCACCACGTGTGTCTTGTGCAGCTGCCCACAGATGCCAAGAGTGCTACACCCTTCATTGCTCTCCCCAGCTATGGAGTCTCTAAGCCAGCCTAATCAAGTTCAGTTGCTGGCTCTCTAGAAACACAAGTCCACCCCGGCTCCATCTCTTCAGGTGGTGTCAGACAGGGAGACAAGAATTTCTTGTGACCTCCAGTGCCAGAAAACACAGAACAAGTGGGCACCTTCTTTCTGGCACTAGAGTAAGCCCACTTTTACCCCACATTACCACTCTGACATATCTTGGTCAGTCAGTTGTTTTTTTTACTGTGCAACTAAAAGGCAATATTGGTGAAGAGCTTTGTTCTTTAACTGAAGTGCTCCACAAAGCCAAGAGCACTCCTTATAAATATTTTGAGTCTGTTAATGCACATTACACATTAAAGTTAGTATTTTCAATGTAATATAACAGAAACCAAGAGAAAAGTCTAATCAATCAAGAAACAGCTAACACTTATTCTTAACAAGCCATTACAAGATAAATAGAACTGAACAGAAGACTATTTTACCTTATGGCAATATTACCTTGATTAACATAAATTTTTGCATTGGTTCAACCCATTCTAACAAAACAATGCTAGACTGTAGTGCTCCACAAAGGTACTTGTGGCCAGTGTAAGGATTCCTCACTGCCAAAAAAGGAAAGGTAGAGTACATTAGTCTACTAAGCAAATACAAATGATAAACAATTTCCAACTAAATAACATACATTTTTGGAAAATACCCACCACTCTAATCTTTTATATAAGGAACTTGTTGAAAAGTCAACACCCACACTATGAAAGTGGTGATAGAGAGAATGCTGGAACAGGGGATCCCCTTCCACTGGGAATGAACGGCTGGTGCCAAGTATGTCATAATAAACATGACCCTTAAGAGCACTATGGTATTTTACCTCTCAGACTCAAAATAAAGTTTATTATATTTTTTTTTTTATAGATTGGTTAGTAAGTTTTACTATTTTAGATAGTCTTAAAAAAATATAGTTAACCCCATACATATTTGGAGTATATTCCTCCACCACACTGGTTTGCCTAAGCTATCTCCAAATCACCACAAGATGCTGTTATAGAACGGCTTTTTCTGTGAACACAGTTATCCAGGCACTGAGCAATCACTGTCACTTGAGAACCACTCAGCTGCCTTCCAAGCATCATCATCACAGTGAATCTGAAATCCAGGAGCTCTGTATTTCTGGTGAACACTTCTAGATCAGGAGGAAATTTGGGGGGTTTTAAAGTGACATAATTTAACTGTATTCAATTTCTTTTCTTCCACTGTTTGTCAGAACTCAATTAAAAATTGAAAGAGAACAATGAAGCTGCAAAATTTGGCACTGTAAAACCTTTAATTCTACAGCATTGACAAAATTTCACTCCTTAAGCACTGCCTGCCTATCTATCAGGATGAACAAGTGTTATTTGCCACTTTATACAACCATATATGAAGACTAGATTTTGAAGTGCAGTACTATGACTGTGGGGCAAATTGCAATTAATAACACAGTTCAGGTAAGACGCATCTCCAATCCAGCGCTATCTACATAAATGAAATATACTCATGCTACCTTACTGCCAAGGAAATCCACTAGCAAACCCTCAGCACCTTAAACATCAAAGCTTAAATTTCATTAATCCAAGTTCTCACTCAACATCGCAGTCAGACTGCAAGCTGCAGCAAATAATGCTTGGCATCACCCTTAGTAAGGCTGAACTCAGCAGCAGAAACCACAAAATGTGCAACTACTAACACCTCCACTGCAGCTTCCCACAGGGCCAAAGGGACACTTGCACTGCCAGCAGGACTGGAGGCTCCAGGTTCACGCAGTAAGTAGGGCAGAGGAGGGGAATTGATTACTTCTCCCCTTGGAGCTGCCTTTTGCAGCTGCCCTTGTTGCCATCACAAATTATCACTTATGCCTATCACACAAGGACGACTGCAGGCTTAATCGGCTAAGCTATCTCTGAGCGCCAGGACACCAGACTTCCCCTCACAAAGCCAGGTCCCACCGCGCTCTCGTTAAGTTCTATGACTGTGAGTGCAGAAACTGTTAGATTACAGAGGAACACACCACCAGCTTTCTCATTTCATAAAAGGAGACCTGAAAACATACAGACTTCCAAATTAATTTCCATGCCAGAAAGCCAGCATTCATACCCGCTCTGATCCCTGCCTCTCCACCCCTTTGGGCGCTCCCCTGCCATTTACATTCACAGCTTTACGAGGCGCCTCGATCAGGGCAAGGCCTGGACCTATGTGGAATGTATGGTTAACATCTTACCACACCCTAGAGGATCTGTATCCCAGGAAGAGTCAAGTTTGAACAGGTGTGCTGGACAAAGAAGTGGTAAAAACTGGCAGTTGTTTTAGCAATAGCAGGGAGATTTTTGTCCAAATGAACGACAGATGCTCATTAACCACCCAAGTCTCTGAAAATCTCCTCTATAAAGCAACTCTTCACCCCAAACATTATGGAACACCAGATGAAACATTTCCAGGGACAAGAGCTTGACCCCAAGAGATTATTCAGTTACCTTTGCCAGTTCTTTTGGGCTACTATGGGGGTTTTTTTGCGTTGGGTTATTTTTAGATTTATCTGCCCTCATCCTCCTGTTAAAACATGTCTTAACAGCACACAGCTTTGATCCTCGAGTAGCTGACACCCTGAACACACTATAAAGGCTTCAGAGACAACGCTGACTTCAAAGAATTAAAAATACTCCTTACTTTTTATCATCCAATATTGATAACTGGAACTTGTTCTAGGAAGTCAGGCTACTTAAGCCTCACTCCAGCCACAGAGACTAGTTTCTTCCTGAGGGCTGGTTTAAATTTGACATAAATTCTGATTCTTTGACTTTCTTAGAGAATTGTCATTAAACATAACAAGCAAAATGGGAAAATTTGTACTACTTGAATGTAAGGACTAGCCTGAACAATCCCACTGTCTGCAAATGCATAGTTTTGTAACAATGATATAAGTCTCTCTACCTCCTAAACCTCACTCAGTAATTTCAATATTGCCACCATTTGTACTGCTACTTTGCATTTAATCTGCAGATCTTTACTTACCAACACAACACTTCTGACACCATTTAGTATCAGGAATTTTTGTAGACACTGCAAACTTCCTACAAGATATAAATACAGAATTATCAGTCAACTAAAACAATAGAATGAATTTGCTTTTGACAGACTTCTTGGTGGGAAAATGGTAATTATAGCCCCCACCCCCCCCAAAAAAAATGGAAGTGTTTTTATTTGCATAGTTTTTCTTAAAAATATATGCCTAGAACATAGATGGTGATCCTTCTGCTAGCACTGAGATGATGCTCAGTTATGCAGCATTATAAATGCAGTTAAAAGTTAAGAATGGAGAGGAATAGGTACCTCAATACCTTCAAGCGTCATTTAACACTATCTCTTGCCATCTAATTTTATGTATTTATACACATGTCTGGATAGTCTGTTGCTACTCCCATCATTATTCTGATCTGTAATGCTGTAACTTACTGCATCTTGTGCTGGATGCTACACAGACAACAAAGTCCACCCTCATCCCAAGGACTTTATAATTGAAAGACACAACACATGAACACAAAGGGTAAGAGGAATGAGCTGTACTGGATAGCTTGCTAGGCCCACAGTCCCTGCAAACTAATGACTTAAATTTGGCAAAACTTTTCACAGGTAGTACAGCATGTGTTTCAAGAGAGGGCAGAAGGAAGACTTGAAAGGCAGCACAGAAGATCTTTTCTCATGTGCAGGGGATACTCTGAGAAATCATGACAATGTATCAGATAAGCCAGGGGGAAGGTGGTGTTTGTTGGTTGTGGGAATCGGTGTTTCTGTACAGACAAACAATATGAAGATTGGCCACAGTAGCCTTGACAGTAAAAATAACTAATTTGATGCTGTAGAAAAGAGAGTAAGTGGAGTAACAGATGCTCTGGTCAAAGTTATGAGCTGGGAAAATACTTGGCGCAACATTTCAAATGAAGCTGTCCAGAAGTGAGTGATAATGCAGCAGGCCTGAGCAGCATGAGAACTTGAGTATTGGCCACAAATTTTGGTTGGATGAAGTCATGGAAGGTTTGAAAGCAACTGCTTAAGGACACTCAAGGGAAAGAATCTGGAAAGGAGACTTATAAGAGACACATTTTCTGCTACTGAATGTTTGTGTACCAAGTATCATAAATTGAGCTTAGACTGATTTGCAGATGAATATACCAACCTCACAAATTTCTTTGAGTTCTACTCTGCCTTGCATTTTCTCTACCCAAAAACTACTTTTAACCTGTATTTTCCACATAGAATTCATCATAATAGAATCATTTAGGTTTAAAAAGATCTTTAAGTCCAACTGTTAACTGGAACTGCCAAGTCTTCCACTAAACCAGGTCCTACACCTACCTACATGTCTTTTAAATACCTCCAGGGATCATGACTCAATCACTTCCCTGGGCAGCCTGTTCCAATGATCGATAACCCTTTTCGTGAAGAGTTTTTTCCTGATATCCAATCTAAACTTCCCCAGTACAATTTGAGGTCATTTCCTCTTGTTCTATCACTTGTTACCTGGGAAAAGAGACCAACACTCACCTCACTACAACCTCCTTTCAGGTAGTTATAGAGAAAAACTTCCCTGTGTCAGGAATAGTGCAACCAGCAGGACCAGCACAGTGATCACCCCCCCCCCCAGTAACTCAGCACTGGTGAGGCTGCACCTCAAGTGCTGTGTTCAGTTTTGGGCCCTTCACTATAAAAAGGACATTGAGGTGCTGGAGAGTGTCCAAAGAATAGCAGTGAGGCTGGTGAAGAGTCTAGAGTACAAGTCTTACGAAGAGAAACTAAGGGAACTGGGAAAAAGGAGGCTGAGGGGAGATCTCAGCATGCTGGAAGACTTCACTTTGTAATCTGATACAAAAAAAAAAATGCTCTTCTACATACTTCAAATTGACTTCTGCCTGACTAAATGTTACTACCTAGATGCCTTACAGAAAAGGATAAAACAGAAAAAAGGATTATCTAAATGAACATCTCCTGCCTTTGAATGACTGGCTTGGTGCTCACACATTCAGGTTGAGCTGCATTTTTCTTGGGAAGTGACATGACAGGACAGGAAATTTTCTGAGTCCTCTGCAACTTAAGTGAGTTGTCATTCCAGGTTGAATATAGTCTGAAGCTTTTCCTCATATGGTCCTTATGGTAATTATGGTTATTAGTCCACTGCTGAGGTAGTCCTCAAGCCCAAGTCACACAGCCAAAGTTAGTTTGGAAGATGATAGAGCAGAACAGTGGTGCAGGTACACTGAAGACAAAGATTCAAAGCACTAATTATCTCTTAGGTAATTAGAATTTAGCCCCTAGGAAGAGCATAATTTTCACAGAAGTGTTGCACCATTATGTTTGCAGATGACTGAACATGAAGCCTTTCCCAAATCCAAGAATTAAACATTAATAGGATGTTAATAGAACCAAAGGTAGCATAGAACCAGTGATTCAATATGCACTTTCAAAATCAAAGGTTTCTTTGCAAACTAGATTAGTGTTACCACCTCCTCTTCTTGGATGTTGAATGGGCTCCTAAGGCTTGTTTGGCAGCCACCACTGTGCTCAGTCTCTGGGATTTTGCATGCACTGGTTAGCACATAAATTTGGAGGAGCTGCATGCATGGGGGGGGCTGTAGGCATCTGCAGACAGCAGCTTCTATATTGGCAAAAAAAGACTAGCCAATGATGAATGTTAAATCTGTACTCCAGCTGTACTCTTCTCAGCTTTCAATATAACCCATGAGTGCATTCCCTCTGCAGTATGAGACTACACATCCCCATTTTATCTATTCTCTTACTATAATGTTGTGTGTACTACAGGCCCCCTGATCAGGAGGAGCAAGCTGATAATGCATTCTACAAGCAGCTAGAAGTAGCCTCGAGATCCCAGGCGCTGGTCCTTATGGGGGACTTCGATTACCCAGATATTTGTTGGGCAAGCAACAGGGCCAGTCACATGCAGTCCAGACAATTTCTGCAATGTGTAGAAGACAATTTCCTACTACAGATGGTGAAGGAACCTACAAGGGGAGGGCAGGTACTGGACCTGGTGTTAACCAACAAGAATGGGCTCGTTAGGGAAGTGAAGGTCGGGGGCAGCTTGGGACAAAGTGACCATGAAGAAACAAGTCAAAAAGTAGGATAGCTACCCTGAATTTTAGAAGAGCAAACTTTGATCTGCTCCACAACCTAATAGGAGCCATGCCGTGGGCTACGCTGTTAGAAGGTAAGGGAGGCTGTGAGAGCTGGGTGGCATTTAAACAGCACTTCTTCCAAGCCCAGGATTGGTGCATCCCTCTGAGCAAGAAATCAGGAAAGAGTGGCAGAAGACCTGTGTGGATGAGCAGGGAGCTCATGGGTAAACTGAAAGGGAATCAGAAGGTCTATGAATTGTGGAAAAAGGGTCTGAGCACCTGGGAAGAATATAGGAATGTTGTCAGGGCCTGTAGGGACGCGACTAGGAAGGCTAAAGCCCACCTGGAAATGAAACTGGCAAGGGACACAGAGGATAATAATAAAAAGGGGGTTTTTAGATATGTGAATAGTAAGAGGATGGTCAGGGATAATGTGGGTCCCTTGCTGAACGAGGCAGGTGTCCTGGTGATGGAGGATGCTGAGAAGGTGGAGATAGTGAATGTCTTCTTCGCTTCAGTCTTCACTTCAAAGACCCCTCGGGACCCTCGGACACTGGAGGAAAGTAAGAGAGTTTGGGAAATGAAGAGCTTCCCTCTGGTTGAGGTGGGGGTGGTCCAGGAGGGTCTCAAAGGGATTAATTCACATAAATCCATGGGCCTGGATGGGATGCATCCACGTGTGCTGAGGGAGCTGGCAGAAGTGATTGCTGAGCCGCTCTCTATCATCTTCGACAGGTCTTGGAGAACAGAAGTGCCTGAAGACTGGAGGATAGCCAATGTCACTCTGGTCTCTAAAAAGGGCAAGAAGGAGGATCCAAGCAACTCTAGGCCAGTCAGCCTCACTTCTGTCCCTGGAAAGGTGATGGAACAGCTTGTTCCAGGTGCCATCTCCAAGCAATTGGTAGAGAAGAAGGTCAATTGGTAGAGAAGAAGGTCATGAGGAGCAGTCACCATGCTTGGAGTCTCCATCTCTGGAGATATTCAAGACCTGTCTGAACGCCTCCCTGTGCAATATGAGCTAGGGAGCCTGATTTGGCAGGGGCATTGAACCTGATGACCTCTCGAGTCCCTTCCAACCCCTATGATTCTGTGATAATGGAAAGATAGCACTCAGAATAACTAAAGAAATATCACCATATCTACTTGTCTGTAATATCACAGGTGCAATACTGACCCTAGATTTTGTTCAGCATCAAGTATAACCTGGAGCTACCATACTAGATTATACCAGAAAAGATCTATGCCCAGTTAGAAGAGGCTTCATAACAAGAAGGTAAGATGTACCAAAACCTATTCCTCTTTAGAGTATATTCACATCTTGAATCATGTGAGTTTAGGGGTCTACTCTCTGATTAAAACCCCTGAAAGTTCCTCATGGGAATCTATGAACAGAGCCCCACATTATTTGGTATCCCTGGAGTTTCACAGCTCCCAGAATTAAGACACTTATCTGATGACATGTATTTACCTGGGAAGTATTCGATCAGGGAGTTTGTGTGCTGGAATAGCAACAGGTAACTTTTGCATTTGCCTTGCATAATCAAAGAGTCCTGGTAGATTATGAGAATAAAGCTGAGAGGCTTTACCTAGAAATTAGAAAACAAAACGACACTTCAAACACTAAACCAAGTATTTACCCCACTACCACTCAAAGACAGCACAGGAACTTACCAGATATTGATAACAAGCAATTGTTCATGACATATAACCACGTACACCTTCGAGGAAACAGCTGATAAAGGGAAGGGAAAACAAAGAAAGAAAAGCATTGAATTTGATATACACAAAAGGTGAGCACATTAAGTTGATCAATTAATATTTGCATAGATGACAGGACAACACTAATATTGACTCGCTTTTTGTTACAGAAATTAGCTCAAGCCAATAAATATTTACCTGGTTGCCAAAGTTAATTCAGAATAAATCTTAGGCACAATATTTAGGATACACATTAACTTTCAGACAATTAGCACAGTGTATATTCATGTCTTAAAGTATAATATAATTAGCCCACAAGATGTCGTTAAAGATCCATCCATCCTTTTTCAAAAATTTTAAGGGAGAAAAGCTTAGCAACACAAACTTCAGTAAACAAAAGCATGGTCAACAAACCATAGCAGCTCTCAATCTATTAAAGTGATTAAAACTAGCACCTGAAGGGACTCTCTATCTACACATATGATTACACATTTCACTTAAGTGATCAAGGAATGCAACAAATGGCCAAGGCAGAATTGTTGTTTGTCAAATCCCACAATTACTATAAAAAAATGGGGCTGAAACCAACAAAACAATCTTTTAAAAAAAGATTTTAAAAAGATGGTACTTTTTTCTCTGCTCACATAACTTAGGTAGCTTGCTGTCACAAGAGCTCACAGAGTTGGAAAGTATCAATACTGTAAACAAGGGATTAGACAGTCTTATGTGCAACAAGTCCATAAATGGACACAAAGAGCAAATAGGCAGGGATCCTGCTACAGCCCTGAACCAACGACTGCAACGGAGTCTGAGAATGGACAGCAGACAGTGACCAAGCTCATGGGCATTTCCTACTGCCACTTTAGGAAACAGACTATTGGGCCAGACAGACCACTTGGGAGGACATTTCTTCTGCTCTTAAAAAAGCCAAAACCAAACACCAAAACCCCAAACAATAAAAACCCCTCACTGCTGTTTATTAGAAAAAAATTGCAGAGATTTGTAAATTAATTGAAATATTTTTCTGCCAAAGACCAGGAGATTCATCTTGAAACTGTGGTAACTCCTGGAAACATCATTATTTCTGCTTTGTCCATTAGTGAAGTGGAATGTATGAAAAATAACCAAGGATACTACTTTTGCATTTACACTTAATTGTATCAGACCTAGAGAGTAAACAATAAAGTGAAACACAGAACTAGAAAATTCTATTAAAGCCCTACTGCCTGTTGTAACAAATGGTTAGCACAAGTGTGTACTTCAATTCCAGAAGTCTTCTCATAACCTAAACACATGGTAAGAAAAACCTACAGTAATAATCTGCCAGCCTGACTGTATCCAAATTTCATGTGCAAGTTTGATTGTTCTTCTCTAGCTGCATAAGCATATTGTGACTTAGTAGGTTTGGATCTGAGAATTAGAGAACAGCAATGCTTCAAATTTGCTGTTTGTTTGACCTGTGACTCCTTCTTCTTCTTCCACACTGGACTGGCTGTTTTTACAGGCATCTCTTCTTGTCTCCAAGTGCTTATGAAAACATTTCCCTAAAAGCTCACTAAGCAATGCACTAGAGAACATGGTGCTTTGAGAAAACAAGGATGGATATGAGAGCACAAGTGTCATTAAACCTATTCTCCTTGCCAATTAAAAAAAAAACCAACCAACAAAACCAACCAAAACAACAACACATAACAAAAATAATCCTTCAAAAAACCCAACCCCAAACTCTGTCTACCTGGCCTACAAGAATTATTGTATTAGCAATATTTCTCAGGGTAGGTTTTATAACTGCAGCATAGCAGCAGAAAGGTACCTGAGCTATGTTTAAGCTAGCTAACTCAAGCACCACTATTGATTATGGGTTATGTGGAACTCAGTGCAAGCTAGCTTAGGGCTTCTTCTCAACACAATAGACATATCTAAAACGTCTGGACCCTGGAAGATGAACAAACACCAGTGCCTCCAGCTTACAGTGTGAAGGCTGTCCTTGCAAATTCCTCCATCTTGATAGCAGATGCATACCTCCCTAAGTTAGGGAGAAGGCAGGAAAGAAAACAAGTCTCTTAGAGATTAACAAAAGAGCTGTAGAAGACACCATACAGAAAAGCCTGCAATTAGCATATCCCCCTCCCCACTATCCACTCAAAAAAAAATATAAGATTCTGCAAAGACAAGAGTTTTAATTGGGATTCAGGACGCTGAGTGTCATCAGCACAGCTGCTTTTAAGACCAAAAGAATGGAATCTAGTGTATAAAAATCTCCTCGTCTCCCTGTAGCTGAAACAATGTTTGTTATAAATATTCTATCTTGTAACAAAGCTTCAAAGAAAACAGAAAAACTTTAATCCAAAAATATCAGGAGCAAGCAGGTTAATTCTCAGTGTAGCTAGTGTCTATGTAACTGTAGTAAAGACAATGTTTTCAAGTATTATACAACATTAATCTGAGCAGCTTAAAAAAAAGGGGACAAGGATTTTTTTTCTTCCCAAAAATATCAAACTAGGACTATACCTGCTCCATTGATGTTTCATGAAGTTCATTGAGGTTCAGTGTGTAAATACCTTCTTCTGCACCAAATATCAAGTACTGATCTGGAAACACAAGCAAAAACAATCTAGAAGGCCTGATTTAAGGAAGGTTTGTTTTAGAGGAGTATTCATCTCTTTACAAAAAAAACCTAAAACCAAACATAAAAAAAATATTTAAACCAATTACAAGTATTGAAACAAACCTACCTATAATCATGGTGTTTGAAAACATGGAAAATTAATCTTGCTAAGGAAGCTGAAATTTGTATGTGGGCTGGTTTTAAGACATTTGGAAAGTCTGGTTGCCTTTTTTTCTGTGACTAACAATTGGAATAAAAACCAGCAGTGATACAAACATAAGCAAGAGTTCATGTGAATCGTCTCCTCATATATAGATTATCCTGCTTAGACATTTCCATATATTTTGTGACACATTCATAGCTTTCTTTTGGAGGACTTCAACAGCAATGTTGACTGGAATGTTTTCTTGGTAACTTCAGGGTTGCCTCACTTCTTGAACTTAATTAATACCCTGGATTGCATTTAGGCATGTGAACAAGACACACTTCTCATACTGAGATGATGTCAACTGCACAAGATTGACTTTTGTAATTTCTGTTTCTAAAACACCTAAGCATTTTCTTGCTTACTGGCTCAGCAGAATGCCTATCTCTACAGCCTAAAATCGAGGCAATGTGAATAGAATGTTACTGATTATCCCTTTCACCAAGTTATTTAATAAAGCACTAAAATGTATGCAAAAATAAAAAGAATTGCAGAAACCTGTAGGAGCAGAAATATTTATGAAAAAAATAATTATCAAGTGGGCAATAAAGAAATCAATCTCAGATAGGACCTCTGGAAGTCAGGGGTTTTTTTTAAATACATTAGGATTGTCATCTTTTGGACTAAAATGTTGAGAAGAGTCTTGAATCAAAGCCAAATCAACAGTTTCTTACCTTTGATATCTAATTTATTCTTTTAAATCAAAGCTGAAAACTACACCACATTTATCTTAACTTTTAAAAAAACCCAAACAACACTGAACTTCAGACAGCAGTAGCATAATTAAAGAACTTCTGCTGATATAAACAAACCTATTTTATAATATGTCTATTTTAAAAGGAATAGCCTTGGTCATCTAAGCAGTCTTGAAATCTGAGGAGGGGACAAAATGGTTGGAATGTGTAATATTCTACCTCTTGTATCTGGATTTATCCATGATGTTGCACAATGGATTTTTAATGGACAGCCATTGAAAACCTTTGAAAAGCAAGCACCCATCTGTAGAAGTAAAAACAGTTAAAACCATATGTAAAAATTAAAGTGTGACATTTCCAATAGGATCACTGAAAGCAGTAAACAAAAGGTTAAGAGTAGTTTCATTTGCCATATGGAAAACAACCTCACCCATACAACAAAGTGACAAAAGAGATTGGTAGGGTTTCTTTTTAAGTGATTTTTCCTTTGTAAGACCCTTCTGAACAAACATACCAGAATTAGCATTTTAGAAACAGTTCTTAAATTCACAGTCAGGGCACCTACTTACTACAAAGGTGACAAACTTGAAAAGGGTTCTTGAATTTTGTGACTTCAGAAAGTCTCAGAGAAACTTTAGTCTTGCCATATTCCACATATTTAAATTAAATTCTAGGTCATGCAACAATCAAAACCTTAGTCTCAGATTCTCAAATTAACTTATTTTCAATATTGATTGCTTCCCAAAGGGAAACCTCTGGTAGAAGATTGCTTCCCAAAGGGAAACCTCTGGTAGAAGATCTCACTCCTTTTTCTCCATAACCCTAATAAACTCAGCTTGCCTGTTAAGTAAGCATCTTGTATAATATAACCAATCCCTCCATCTTCCCCCAATGAAGCACAAGCACTTGTAGGCATTTATAAGAATACTTCATAAGGGCTGGCATCCTGAATATAAGCAGGGATCACCTTTACTACATGGTCTGTAATACAGCTACAACAAAATGCAAATGTTTTGACTTTTTTTTTGGTTTGGTTTAATTTTGTGGGATTTTTTTGTGTTAAACTGATGCCAAATAAAGTCTGCAGATGTTGCAGTCACTTCTGAACATAGTCCAGTTTAATAAGAGAAAGAACTTCATAACCAACCCTTTAAAATGAAAAGCAGCAGAAATTAGACCCTTCTGTGCTTCAGACATCTCTCACTTTCACATCACTACAATGAAGTCCAGGAGTTTGTCCATATACACTTAGGTGAGGGAAGAATGGAGAAAAGAAGGCTCTGGGGAGACCTTGTAACAGCCTTCCAGTACCTAAAGGGGGGCCTACAAGAAAGCTGGGGAAGGACTCTTTATCAGGGACTGTAGTGATATGACACAGGGTAATGGGTTTAAACTAAAAGAGGGGAGATTTAGCTTCGATATTAGGAAGAAATTCTTCCCTGTGAGGGCGGTGAGGCCCTGGCACAGGCTGCCCAGAGAAGCTGTGGCTGCCCCCTCCCTGGCAGCATTCAAGGCCAGGCTGGATGGGGCTTTGGACAACCTGGGCTAGTGGAGGGCATCCCTGCTCATGGCAGAGGGCTTGCAACTAGATGATCTTTGAGGTTCTTTCCAACCCAAACCATTGTGTAATTCTAAGAATCAAATTCATTAAGGTGATCAGCAAAACATGAAAAACCCTATTGCACAAAGGCAAGGGGAAAGACTTCAGCACTGCCAGTACCACTGCAGAAGTACGAGTACTGAGGCAGGGAGCTGGCTACTTGCTAGACAAGATGATCCTTCTGCAGGTGTAAGAGCAGATGTGAGAGACAAGATAACCATATGCAAGGCAAGGATATGAGAAGATACTGACACAGGGTGATTCGAGGTACTGACAGCTTCAGTGTTGCAAATTCCCTTGGCAGCAAGAATTTTGAAGGAGGAATGATTTCAAAAAAACAACACAGGGATTTTTTTGGACAGCTTTATGGAAGCCTCTTCACAAGCACCCAGGGAACTGAAAAGCACTCCACAGAAAATACACCAGATGATACTCAAAGTACTGTTAAGTGTTTCTGCTTCTCCTGTACCCAGCTACAAATTCTTTTTGACCCCTTTCAAGCACTGAAAGACATGCTGCACAGTAGAGGGAAGCTGTGCTCGCTGCTAAGTTCTACTTGAGCTCCCCCCGGCCGAGAAGGAAACCAACTTGCAAGGAACTGACCGAAGCCCCGTCTCCCAGTCCCTGCCCCCCTGTGCTGTGATCGGGGGGAGGAAGGGAGTGAAATCATGACTAGATTGAAGTCTGCTAAGGAGGGAGCGGGGTGGGGAGGTAGAGGTGTTTTAAGATCTGGGAAAGGAAAACAGCTCATGAAGAAGTAACCAAGAATCCCATTATTATTTCCTAGTCCCTGCCCCCCCGTACTGCAAGCAGGGGGGGGAAGAAGGGAGTAAAATCATGGCTAAAGGGAATTCTGCTTAGAATGGAGGGGTGGGGGGAAGGTGCTACTGAGAACCCCATTGTTCACCAGTCCCTGCCCCCCCATACTGCGAGCGGGGGGGAAGAAGGGAGCAAGATTCTGATTAAAGTCTGCTAAGAAGGGAGTGGTGGGGGGAACGTGTTTTAAGATCTGGTTGCATTGGTTTTAAGATTGGATTTGATTGCGCTCCCGACTCTGGTTCTTCACTGTTCTTTCTAGTGCAGTGTAATCAATTAGAATAGTTCTTTCCTGCACTGTGGTGAGTCTGTTTCGCCCATATCGTCACTGATAAAACGATCTCCCCTTGTCCTTATCTTGACTCCTAAGCTTCTTAATATATCTTTTCTCCCCTGTCCACCTTAGAAGGGGAGTAATAGACTGGCTTTGGTGGGCATCTGGCCTCCAGCCAGGGCTAAACCACCACAGCTCTACAGTGTAAGTTGGGTAGCAAAGGAGGAGGAGATGGAAATCAGAAGAGACTATCCATTTTCCTCTGGCCAATCTCAGCCCCGATCTCCAAGAAGCTCACAGAGCCAAGATGCTGCTGCAAATGCCTCAGAAGGGAAAGTGGAGCCTGGGGGTATCATCTCTAAATACGAAACAAATCTCAAGCACAGAGCTGAGAATCAGACAAATTCTTAAACTGAGTTGCTAATGGGGAAAAAATAAATTAAAATACAAAGTAAAATTGATAAACAGGAAATAAAAGGTTGAAGCAAGGCTGTTTGATCTGGCTGCTGTCATGAAGGCATTTCAGTCTTGGGAGGATTCCAGCAGGCATGGCATTCCTTCATTGCTAAGATTTGACAGGTCTCCCTGTTCCCACCTAACACAGCAGCACGGAAACATTCGTAACATCCCAGTCTGGTTAGTGTAAGTTGAACAAAATTTCTAGAGTCACAGGCAACCATGAAAAGATACCATTTCAAAACAGAGCACCAGAACATCTATTTTAGAGGACACTGAGAATGCAAAACACTTCCTAACACTCAACAGCCACAAAAATATTAAAAAACAAACCCCAAAACCCCCACAAAACCAAAACAAGAATCAGAATAATGATATACCAAAGAAAGAGATTAAACTATTGACAAAGTTTTACAAGCAGTAGCAGGCTATTTGTTAAATAAGACTCCCAGATGATGTTAGGATGCCAAACATGTTCCACAATAGAGGAAAGTAAAATTCCAGTAATCCCAATGACTTGAGGAATAAAAAATAAAATCCCTTCTACCCAAGTTTTCATTATTTGCAGTTGATGGATTCAATAAGCAGAAAGAAATATGTAAGTGTCAAACCAGTCTTCAACACCTAACAGGTTAGAATGTTTGTTAAACATTAAAGGTGGGGTGTGATGAGGGAAGAGGAAGAGGGGAAAATTTCTAACTTGAGGACCAGCAGAACCAGAGGATTACCACACTACAAAGGTGTGTGGAAAAGCTGAGAGCAGCCCAATACCCAAAGACTCATTTGATCATCTTCAGGAGTTGCCCCATTTTAGCCAGTCCCTTTTTACAGCTTCACTGTATCAGCAACTCACAGTCATTCTCTGACGGCCTGTTCCTGAAGTTTGTGGCTAAAGTTAAACACTTAACTTCATTCTGAGCTATTTTACTTTCTACTCTTTTACTCACTCCAGTCACTGAATCTATCCACTCCCTAAGATGATTTGGATTTTTTCCAGTGGTAGAAGTGCTTCCAAATTTCTGTCATCCACTAGTTTAAAGTATGCACTCCTAGGTCATGCACTTAGGTCCTGCATTTAGTTTAATATTTAGTTTATAAGACAATTGACCTTAACTGACAATGCTAAACATATCAAGAATTCAGAACTCTGGAATAATCCTGGGCATTTATGCAGGAGATGACAGTTCTAACCAACAGAAGCATGCCATCTACCTTAACCTGTCCTGCTTCTCCAAAATAGGTAGGAAGCAAAAAAAAAAAAATAAAATTTGCACTTATACATCCTTGTAGCAATTTAATTTCTTATCTAAAGATGAGAAACTGATGTAGCTTAAGAGTGTCCTGTCTGTGGAGACAGGACAAGGGGCAATGGCTTCAAGTTGGAGCACAGGAAGTTCAGCACCAATATGTGGAAGAACTTTTCCACAGTGAGGGTGACAGAGCCCTGGGACAGGCTGCCCAGGGGGGTGTGTAGTCTCTGTTTCTGGAGATATTCAAGAGCCATCTGGACACTTCCCTGTGCGACCTGTCCTAGGGAACTTGCTTTGGCAGGGGGGCTGGACTCCATCTCTTGAGGTCCCTTCCAACCCCTACAATTCTGTAATGCAGCAAAAAGGTTACTCAGATTAATCCCCCATCTCCAGAACAGCACAACTACAACTCCAGCATACAAAGAGGTGGGTGGTGACGGCAGAAACATGGTCAGAAAGACTGGCTCTTCTGATGACAGTGCTGGCTAAAGCACAGTGACATGTAGGTATGACCATGAAATTCTAGCTTGCTGTATGTTATGAAGGTGCATACAGTTATTTCCAGCCCTAAGGCATCTATGAATGCTATTTTCAGAAATTTTGAAACCTAGAGCTACATAGTATAAACCACTTGCAATTCCTGAGAGGCATCAGCTTCTCCGATCAGTAAGTACCTTTAGGACGCCGAAAACACTTCTGTGACAGAACTCTCCCTCACTTTTTAATGAAACAGGCAATACAAAAGCTTCCAATATTTACATCAAACACACAAAATCAAAGGTGATTTCTGAAAGATTATACCCATGGCTTAACATTTCTAAGAGGTGCTGGCTTTTGTCATTTTTTCAGAAAATACCACAAATTCAAAACAGGTACTCTCTCAGCTTTAGTAGGAAAACACATCCTGCTTCCAACATGCACTTGTATGACTCAGTAATACTCACATGTACTTTAGGTGTGGGAGGAAGGCCATTACTAATTGGTTTCTAGAAAATAAAAGTTTAAAAGTTATGTTTACACTCACAGGTGCACATGAACATGAACAAGTATATTCTCTCCCCTCACTACAGCATAACCAAAATACAAATCGAAAAAACCTGTTGTTAACAGCACTTGGTAAATAATTAAGAAGGAGGAAAAAAAAAAGCTGATACTTACATCTACAAAATAAATAGATACAACATCCTCCCTGAAGATTTTCAAAGACAATAGAGTTGCATTGTGTTTTTCTACAGTACACTAAATGGAAGGCACTGGGCATCTACTGGGACACTCCGCTGTGCCCAGTGCCACATGTACTAGATCTGAAACCCATGGCTGAGCTTTGGCTACTGTCCCAGTTTTAAACATCATGTTAGGCTGGAAAACTTCCTTTAACCGACATTTCCATAATACTCTACAAGTTTGCCAACCACATGTCTCTATGACCACATAGCACATACTACCAGTATCATTTTCTTTCATTAAAACCTCTCCTATGACTCCCTAATACTTCCTCATGGAATGTCTGCAGAGTCTAGTGCACAAAGCTGTCGCATTCTGATGATGCCTAAAAGAACACCACATCCAAAGTTTAAGCAAGCAATTGTTCAATATTGCAAACTGCATTAAATTCTATGAGTCGATACCTAGACCCACTTTCCTGTAGGAGGATCAATTTCTCCTAGTAAACATGTGCTTCTCCAGGTATGCATTTTACAGGTAATGCAGGAAACTAAACACACAATTTCAAATGTCAAGTTCAGAGTATTTCAGGAAATCCTACTTCCCAAAGTGCTGCCAATATTACTGGTACACTTCCTTAAACCATACAGTGTTTCTGCTCTATTTCCTCTTCACTTCTAAAAGGGCAACACTTCCAAACTCATCCTTAGAAGAAGCCCCCCCAGAATGCAGTTTCATGTTACATTTAATCTGATATAACTAAAGACTCTCCCCTATCTCACAGTCCTGCTTTTGCATGATAATAATAGTGATCACTCTGGAACCCATCTGCTACTTTGACTGAAAACACTTGCTTGGAAGAGGAGCAAGGGATGCAGGAATATCCCCTTTCCTCAGTTCAGAGGTGGATCGCATTACGTGTGGTGTAAAATCGCCTTCTCTCCACAAGTGCAAGTTCACGTGAGTATACGTAGCTCAAGTCTGACACTAAATCCAAGCTGCAAAACTCTGAAACCTGGTGCTCCAGAGGCCAGCACAGCTGGCATATCTGAACCCTCCATCTTTGTTCCCTTGAATGCCAAAAGCCTGTATGCCTAGATCTGGGATAGGAGGACGACTCATTTGGGAAGAGGCCCAATTCACCTCCTTTCCCAGGGCCAGTCTGATCCTCCAGCAGGCCATCAGGTGGCAGCATGTTCCTCAATTTTCTAATTTGCTTAAACAGAGCAAGACATCATTCTCACAGGATCCTGCTATCGTTTCATGTCTCTCAAGTATGCGAATACAATCAAGTCAGTCTCATATATCTATGATTATATTAGTTTCTAAAGAAAATTAAACACCGACTCACACTTCAGTTTAAGACTGTACCACATTTTGCTAGATGACCTAGCAAAACTGCTTTGAGTCAAGGTAAACAGATACCATCCAGCATGGTCTCTATACTAAAGAGCAAACCCACTCCTTTCCACAGTGCATGTAAAACAGTTGAGACAAGTTTAAAATAACACTTAGATGCTTAAATACCTACCAGTATTTCCTTCTTTTCTTTCCTTGAAAAGATAGTGTCTCTAGCTTCATTCTGTTGATGTGGTGATCCCTCTCTTTCACCATTTAGTTGTACAGAAGTGACTCCATTACCTAGAAAGATTCGTATTTTAGAAAGTCGTCTTCTACCTTCAACTCAGAGCAGTCTAGCCTAGAAACAGTTTAAGGGCCAAAATTTCCACTTAGGTCACAACAATGTTCTAATACCCTAATTTACTTCTCAAGCATACATGTTCCTACAAATGCATGTGGAACCATCGACAGAGCTGCATTCAATCTCAGTCCGTGGCAACTAACATAAGAAATCTATTATGACCATAGACAGGGATGAAGTCATGGCTATGAGGAAAAATATATTTAACATATTTAAAGAAAAAGAATTCTAGGTGGGAACTGGGGAATCCCCCCCCACTGTAAGGGCAGAGCAAGTCCAAGACCACCTCATGAGACTGAATGTCTACAAGTCTATGGGGCCGGATGACATATTTCCAGGGTCCTGAAGGAATCGCTTGATGTGGTTGCCGAGCCGCTCTCCATCATGTTTGAAAAGGCATGGCTGTTAGGTGAGGTCCCTGGGAACCAGAAAAAGGGCCATGTCACTCCCATTTATAAGAAAGGGAGCAAGGAAGACCCAGGGAATTACAGGCCGGCGAGCCTCACCTCTGTGCTTAGGAAGATCATTGAACCAAGGGAAGGTCGTGCCTCACCAATCTGGTGACCTTCTATGCTGGAGTGACAGCGTCGGTAGATAAAGGGAAGGCGACTGATGTCATCTACCTGGACTTGTGCAAGGCCTTTGACACAGTCCCCCACCACATCCTTATCTCTAAACTGGAGAGATGTGGATTTGATGGGTGGACCATCCAGTGGATAAGAAACTCGTTGAAAGAATGCAGACAAGGGGTGGTGGTCAATGGGTCTATGTCCGGGTGGAGGCCGGTGACAAGCGGTGTCCCCCAGGGGTCTGTCTTGGGACCGGTGCTCTTTAACATCTTTATCAATGACATCGATGATGGAATTGAGTGCACCCTCAGCAAGTTTGCAGATGACACCAAGCTGAGTGGTGTGGTTGAGGCAACAGAAGGAAAGGAAGCCATCCAGAGGGATCCTGACAGTCTGGAAAGGTGGGCCTGGGTGAACTTAATGAGATTCAATCGTGTGAAGTGTAAGGTGTTACACTTTGGGCAGAGGAATCCCAGACATAGATACAGACTGGGAGAAGAGGTCCTTGAGAAATTGTCCTGCTGAGAGGGACCTGGGTGTCATGGTGGATGAGAAACTTAACATGAGCCAGCAGTGTGCTCTTGCAGCTTAAAAGACCAAAGGTATCCACCCCCTCAGAAGAGGGGTGACCCACAGGGAGAGAGAGGTGATTGTCCCTCTCTACTCTGCCCTCGTGAGGCCCTCATCTGGAGTCCTGTGTCCATATCTGGGGTCCCCAATACAAGAAAGATGTGGAACTGTTGGAGAGGGTTCAGGGGTCCGAGGAGGGCCACAAAGATGATTAGGGGGCTGGAGCACCTCCTCTACGAAGAAAGACTGAGGGAGCTGGGCTTGTTCAGCCTAGAGAAGAGAAGGCTGCGGGGGGGACCTCACTGTAGCCTTCCAGTCCCTGAAGGGAGCTTAGAAACAGGAAGGAAATCAACTTTTTAAAAGGGTGGATAAAGGCAAGACAAGGGGCAACAGATTAAAGCTGAAGGAGGGAAGGTTTAAATTAGATATTAGGAGGAAGTTTTTTACAGAGAGAGTGGTGAGGTGCTGTCACAGGCTGCCCAGAGAGGTGGTGGATGCTCCATCCCTGGAAGTGCTCAAGGCTAGGTAGGATGGGGCTCTGGGCAACCTCCAGGCCTGGGGGTTGGTGGCCCTGTCTGTGGCAGGGGGGTTGGAACTCTATGATCCTTGGGGTCCCTTCCAACCCAGACCATTCTGTACTTCTCTAAAAATCCTGGCTATAAATTTCTTTACAAATAACCTTGAGGCATTTCTCAGCACTGGGTGCTAAAGCCTTACAGTCAAATCTGTAACACGTGGACTGCAGTACCACACATGTAGCACCAATTAAGAGTCAGGCATAAGCCAGTCCAGGAGAGCTCTCAAAGCATCAGACTAACAAAAGCATAAAAGGAGCAGCCTGTACCAACAGTAAGCAAACACAACCACCTGCTATCGATACCCAACTCAGTTTGTTACATATAAAAGCAAACTTTGAAAGCAACACTCTATTCTTGACACATCAAAAAGGACAACACAGGGCCAGAACCTGAAACCTGCATACAAGAAAACTTCTTTATTCCCTGTGACAACCTAGATAGGCTACATAAACCTGTTGCTTAGCAAAGCAATTGTGTCACCAATGGCATCAGGAGGAATTGTATCAGTGACTTCACTAGAAGGTACATTTGACCCTTTTAAGAGTGTATGCTTTCTTTGTGCACTTTTCTTTTGGCTTTCATGTAATTTCTGTTAGGTGCCCACCACAGAAAAATTACCACATTATGTTTTGATGTGTGCATAGGTGATGACATAGAATTAAAATCACACTAGACTATTTAAGAAACATCTGTATCCTTTTTAGCATCATTCTTATTACCTAAAGCATTCGATTTCTGTGGAGGTAACCGAGGAGGTGGTGGTCTAGGTGGAACTTGAGATGCAGATTTTGCTGGACTCTCTGATGTTGGGCATCTCTTGATTGTCCCTTGGTTATCATTTTCAGAAGAATGAGTTTCTTGGGGGATAAAGATGGATTTTGGCTGAAAGACACAGAAATAATAAAAATACAATGGAAAAAAAAATTCAGAGCATTTCTCAATGAGAAAAACCCCCAAACACATGCACCATCTGAATTCTGGAATTTCCACAAGTAAATTGATAAAGCAATATGCTTTGCCATGCAAATATCTTTCATGAAAACAAACTAGAAGGAAATGCATAGTGGTAAGAAAAAACTTTGTTATTGACAAAGTACGAATCCAAAGTCATTACATTCAAGTCAAGCATTAAACAATTACTGAGCATGTGGAAATGTCACTGTTTATGACTACAGACAACCAAACCAGACAAGAACTAAGGAACATTCAATGATACAGCCAGAACTTTCTGTAAAGAATCCCAAACAGGGGACATGACCAAAAAGGGCAAAGTTGTTTAGACACTGGCTGCACTAATGTTGCTTGTAAAATCCTTTTCAGTTATGAAAGGATAGTTCAGAAGGGTAAGTAATCAAGGCTGCAGTTTTTGCCTGGGGAACTGACAGCCAGACAAAAAAACCCAACCCAAACCAAACAACCCCAAAGATTCTTCTTTCTGGTTTTGCTCACTTACCTTTGGTGGTAAAGGAGGTGGCACTTTAGGTTTCATAGTAGCACTACAGGGAAAAGAAACAAAACACATTGCTATGCAGTGTAGCTCTTTGAACCTCACATTCTTCAAGAGGATACAGGATTTTATAAATGCCATCCAAACACCACTAACTTGTCAATAACATGATTATATCCAAACAAGCACATCATGAATACTTTCAAAGATTTTGTTATTGCTGTGCATACCACAGACCCTCCCTAGAGAGCACAAAGTGACATGACCTGATTTGCTGAAGACGCACATAGTTTTGCAGAAAAAAATGTAGGGAGGTGCAGCCCAGGCCTCTCTGTTGAGAGGACAAAGATTCAGGACATCAGTGAGCTTTTATAAAGGGCAACCTGTAGGTATATATGGCACAGGGGAGTTACAAGAGAACTGATGAATAGCATTCCTTGAAAAACTTATTACCAACTTCTTAAGAAAACAACGGACAGCTAGCCTGCTGTCTGCATTGTTCTCAGGGGATGGGGGTGCTGTGTGTTTTTGTGGGGTTTGTTGCTGTTGTTTGAGGTGGGGGAGTGTCCTTCCTTTATTAACCAAAATCTTGGGAAAAAACAACCTAACACAAAGACAATTCAACAGCTCAGCTCAACAGCACAACGTATCAGCAAGAAACAAGAAAGATGAAGCAACAGAAACGTTCTTCCTCTGCTGGTTTTCTGATATGCTGCATTTAAAAAAAAAAAAATTCCTAATTTTTTTTTTTTAAATTCTTACACTGTTCTGTTTCCTAATCATTTGGAAAAGAGAATTTTTTTACATTAAATATATTAGGAAGAGAGCTGTGAAAACTTGACATTCTTGCACAGTATTTTCCTTATTTTTAAGTTATGATTCAATGTTTTGGGAAAACATCCAAGTAGTAAGATAACTGTTTGCTTGTTTAAAGACCAGCAACTTATCTGCTTTGCTTCATTCTTTTCAGGAGTTTCTATCCTGACATCAGTTGCTTTTATTTCAGAGAAGCTGGAAGGGTTTTTTTCTGAGGATGGGTTACCCTGTGTCATGCACTTCAGGCTGCGATGGTGGTGGAAATAATCTTTTCATAACAAGGGACCAAGCTTAAGTCCTCTGTCACACATGTCCAAGCTCCATTTGTATCTTCTTTCATATTCTTCACTGCATCTCAGACAGCCACCACAGTGTTATTGGGCAGCCAAATGTAAAAAACCCAAAAAAGCCCATTTGATATAAATGCAACAGGTTTTGTGCAAAGGACTGTGTGCCCTGGTTGTGGCTGCAAGGTTTATGTGCAGCTTGTGACTGCCAATCATGCAGGGCAGGGCCCCAACAACTTCTATTTTCTCAGCCTCTGTAACCAGGAAGTTCAAGCTTCATCAGCCTGGCTGCACAGGAGAGAAAAAGAACTATCACAGAATCACAGAATT
>VZTU01001203.1:0-29618 GCA_013400835.1 Zapornia atra
GATACTGTGATTCTGTGATTCTACAGGCTTGCAAGAGGAGTCAAACCATTGAAAACCACTTTGAAGTTTTTAACATTTCTAGTTAAATACATGCCTATAAAACCCAACAATTTGGCCAATACTGTTTAGAAAACATTATGTTATTTAGTTTGGCACAGTAGAGCTCTCCCTCCCTTTTTCCCACTCTCTCGATTTGGATGACTGAATGTAACACAATTAACCTTCCAACACTAGAGCAAATAGTTCTCTGGATTTGATTTTCACACCGTTACTCTGCTTTGTTGCACTTTGGTAACTTAATATCTTCACATTTTGAAAAAAAAAAAAACAAAAACACTTCCAAATGAAAAACAGAAACCTTAAGCACTTCCAGCATTCTTTATTAATTCCATGACTGAATTAGTCCAACATGGTAGTAGGCAGTCAAAAAAAAAGTAGTACTTATGAATAAATCTAGATGCAAGGTTAAAGATTTTACATACCTTAAGAAAGGTGAGAACTTATATAATTGAGATAATTTTTACCCTTTAAATTGAAGCTTTAATCAATTCTACCTCTCTGTTGTAGAGATAATATAATGACCAGGTGAAAAAGACTCCAACATGTGTGTGTGTGTGTGTGCACGCGCGCGCATGTGCGTGTGCAGCTCTCCTACTTTTACAGGAGCCCATGTGTGACCCTGTAGAAATTTTGAAATGCAAAATAGTTCAGCTTGAGATCTTGGTGCTAGGGAAAAAGAGGTGCCTTTAAATCGCATCTAATCTGCAGGGTAGGAAGCCCTGTCGAGTGAGGTTACAAGGAAAAGTACTACTCTTGTTGTAGTGACACACATGCAGGAAGAAAAAAAGCAATAGTTTTAAACACGAGATGCCACTTTTGATGAGAAAATAATTTCATGGGGTAATCTCTCAACATTTTCAGCTCTAGGGAGTGAGGGTTTAAAGAACAATTGAAATGTGGGCTTGTTATCCAACCTTAATTCTAAATCTGAGGGAAATCATTTACAACTTTGACAGTTGTCTTAGCATCCTCATTTCATATTCAGACTTATGAAAAAGTCTTGCAACCATGGTACGTTATCTAAGATCTTTTAAGCATGTAAGATTTATACTTGGGCTCTCATATACTTCAAAACTGCATAATTTTGCTTAATATTTTAAGAAATTGCACATGCCACTAGGGAAAGATAGGTTATAATCAAGAAAAGATGAGTAATAGAAAATAAATTGACCACATAATGTACAAAAGATTGAATTCAGACAATATTATTTAGTCTTCTCTAAGACTAAGTGGAGATGTACAAATAAGTACTCAGACATATTGACTATATTTTGTCAAAAGCGGTAATACAGTGAAAAAAATCTGCCTTCATAAGATGCTTTTAGAGTTACCTTCCTCAGGCTAAGACAAACTTGTGTCTTTCTACACCATAATTAGTAAAAGGAAGTCATTCTGACCTATGTACTAGCCTTCCAAACCACATTTACTCTCCGTGTTCTTATCTTCAATCAAAGCTAAAGGGTTTTTTTCATTATTTCTCTATTGTAGATAAAGAGAGAAAACCTTACACTCTTGTTTCCCAGAACCTCTTCACTTTTTTCCTCCTTCCCTTTATTGCATAGAATAAAACAATTTTGTGGTGTATTTTCTATTGCATTTACCTATGCTTTCATCAGGCTTTTAGGAAGCACTTCCCTTTTCTTTATTACTGGAATGATCAAGGACCTTCTTTAGGCTTTTCTTCACCATGGAGGTCCTCAGGTGTTCCTAGCTTCCAGCAGTGGCTCCTACAGCGCAGTCAAATCCTTCCTTTCTAAGTCTTATGAAGTCATCTAACGGCTGAGACCTCAAACATGTACATTTGATTTAGCCTGATGCTACAGTTTTCACCAGGAAAGTAACTAGCCATATCAAAGACAAATAAGACTTTTTAATTCATATGAGGCATGACAGTCTTATACTGGTGCACCTTTAGCTGGGAGTTTTATAGCTGAAAGGCCAAGCTGGTAAAATATGTCCCTTCATCGTGTCTCTTTAAAACTTTCCCTAAAGAACTGTTCCAAATATATCCTCAAATTCTAATATCTTGTATCTGTTGTTAACGACAGTTTAGAAGAATATAGGTACATTTTCACAGGATTTTTTTCTCCTGCTGCTTTAATTTCTTCCCACAGGGATCTGTATGGGGCACAGTGAAGCACCATCCCAATCATACATGGTTTATTATCACTGGGTATTATTAATAGTTTAAAATATTATAATTATATTCAAATTATTCCACATGGTGCCTGAAGATTACATTGAAATACTCTTCCCAAATTAGGTGATTTCTATTCCATACTTACAGTTCCTTTTCCAGTGATAGAAGATATTTCAGAACTTAATTTAACAATATGTTAAACATAATGGAACAATACAGTAGAAGCACTATTGCATGTAATTAAACAATAATGCCAATAATTAGATTTCATTTTGATGTTAAGAGAATTACCACATTTGCTTAGGCAGAAAAATGCAAAGTTCATTGACATCCTCATGTCGTATTCTGCAAACATTATAAATCAAAGTAAGATGAAATATTCAAAGATATATGAAATATTCAATGTAACACAGCTGAAAGGAGAAACTCTACTGTTGTGTCACATTTTGCAGTTTCCCATCAGTTCATCATATTTAGTAATAGAGACAAATTGCAGTAGAATATCTATTAAAATACTTATGAAATAAGCAAAAAAGAAATCAATCTATTATAATAAGCATAAGACTGAATGTCTACTTAACACACGCTGACAGGCTACAGAAGACAAATACAGTAGACTAGAACTCTCTGTATGAAAACTGACATTCCCATTTGGGCTCTCAGTATATATCATAAACTATAAGGAAGTCTTGACTACACCAACGTCACATTCTCAGGCTTTGACTGCTGCTTGAAAGTCTGCTCTATCTTACTGCTACAGAATTCCCGTATGCAATAGTCCAAACTTCTCACTTTTAATATTTTGTGCCAAGGGTTCACATGCTTTCCCAATGCCCAGACTGTTACTCACTGTCCTGCACATAGCTTAACCATTTGACTGCCCTGAACAATGCCTGGTAGCAGTTCCCATCTGACACTGTGGCATGATTTAGGTGTCAAAGTATACCTCTTTCATAACTGCAGAGGAGCAGGTTCACGATCAAATACCATAACTTAGGTAGAGAAAGAATTAATTAAAATAAGACAAAACCAACAACAGCAGAGAGAAACTATCAAAGGTTTCCACATGGCATTTTTCTGTTCATACATTTAGGCAGAGGGAAAGGAAAGAGGTGTTAAGGCATCCACAAAAGACAGGAAAGTCCATTTTAATCCTAGTATGCCTGACAATATGAGAACAATGCTGGAAATTTCAGAGTACAAACTGAGCTGTGTTTGTTATAATTATGGAGAAATTATGCAAATAGTTTGCTCTGGCTGCTAATTACAGTCTCTTTGATTAGCTATGTACATTAGGGACTACTAATGTGATCTCTGTACCTGTTCATGTGATTAATTCTTCAAACACTGCATAGTACACGAGAAAGTTAAACTTCAGTGGCAAGTCCTGTTACTAATGGGGTTCAGTGATACCCAATACTGCCAAAAAAGAGAAGATCGGAGGAGAAAATAAACAGTCTAAGGATCTCCCAAAAACTGTGTGGTTTATAGACAGAGAGGATCTGCAAGGAAGACAGAGTTCAATGCAAGAAATTTCCATTGAGAAATAGAAGTTAAGAAAGAGAACCAGAGGTATGAGGTCTAGCAGTAGGACAGCAAACACAGCAGCTGCAGACACTACAGAGAAGGAGGCGAGCAGCACCAGAACTGGCAATATGAAAGTATTTAAAGGAGCACAAGACAGTATAGAAGAGAGACTAAATGGGAAAATATCATATAGGGCTGCCTACAGAGAAGGGGAATGGAGAATGGAGAAATAGAAGACTATGAAAAGACAAGAGTGAATAGAATTATTTCCTTGAGGGACATGCTGAATCCCAAAGCAGCTAAACAAAATAATTTATTTTCCCCAGCAAAGGTGGGTAGAGGAGGGAGAAATGTTGCAGGGTAGAGACAAAAAGCTGTAGGGTAGGCCACTGCAAAGAAGTGGGTCTTCAGCAGCAGACTTTTGCGGGAGGCTCTGAAGAGCTGAGCAATATGCAACCACCACTGTGGCAACTCTTGCCCTGCTAGGGTCCCAGCTGATGTGGGCAGCCTGTCAAGCATCATTATGCAGCTTCGCAGCAACGATCTGAAGTCTTCCTCCATTCTATGTATCAGACATCTCCATATCATCCTTTCCCAAACATTCTATTGGTGTCTGGCTGTTTTCTACTTTCTAGGCTATCTTAGCCTCACTACTACAGATTATGAAGAGGTGGCAATTGGCAGCTTTTTACCACCAGAGAAAAGAGTGAGAGATGTAAGAAACTTTGCAGACACCAAGGTCAGTGAAGAAGGAGAGGGAGGAAAAAGGCACCAGAGAGATTCCCCTGCAGCCAGAAGACCCTGAAGCAGACTGTTCCCCTGCAGCCCATGGAAGATGATAGGGAGTAGAGATCCCACCTGAAACCAATGTAGAACCCCACACTGGAACAGGTAGAGACGTCTAAAGGATGCTATGACCCTGTGGGAAGCCTGCACTGGAGAAAATCCTGGCAGGACCTACAGCCCATGGAGAGAGGAGCCCATGCCAGAGAAGGCTTGCTGGGGGGACTTGTGACTCCATGGAGCACCATGCTGTATCAGGCTGCTCCTGAAGGTCTTCACCCGATAGAAGTGACCCACACTGGGGCAGCTGGTGAAGAGCTGAAGCCCTGTAGGGAAGCACTCACATTGGTAAAGGTTGTGGAGAACTGCATCCTGTGAAAAGTGTGAGGAATCCTCCCTCTAAGAAGGAATGACCAGCAGGGACAACTCATAATGAACTCACTGAAACCCCCATTCCCCGTCTCCCCCTGTGCCACCCAAGGAGTGGGGGGAAGGAAGGGAAAGAAATAATGAATAAATTTGATCCTAGGAAGAAGGGAGAGGTGGGGGGAGGGGTTTTAAGATTTGGTTTTATTTCTCATTGTCTTACTCTGTTTTCACTGAGTATTTTCTTGGGGAAGGGGTGGTGATGGTAATAACTAAAATGCACTTTTTTATTCCATGTTGAGCCTGTTTTGCCCATGACGCTAATTGTGGAATGATCTACCCCATTCTTATCTCGACTCCTAAGCCTCTCAATACCTATTTCCTCTGAAACGGGGAGTGATAGGGTGGCTTTGGTTGGTATCTCACCTCCAGCCAGGGTTAAACCACCACAAGAAGAATACAAAACTTGCCAGAAGCTTTTCTTTTTTTTTAATTCACAACACTCCCTTCCTTCCTGTTCTCCAAGCCCTTCATAAGCTCAGCATGAGATCACATGTTATAGAATATCCCTTTAATCAGCTAGGGTCAGCTGTCCTATCTGTGTATTCTCCCAAGTCCTTGTGCACCCCTGGTCATCCTGCTGGTGAGGTGGGGTGAGAAGCAGAAAAGTCCTTGCCTCTGTGTAAGCACTACTCAGCAATAACAAAAACATCTCTCTATAAAAAAATATTTCTGTATTATCAACACTGTTTTCAGCACAAATCCAAACCACAGCCCCATACCAGCTACTATGAAGAAAATTAACTCTATCTCAGCTGAAATCAGAAGACCTGGTAATTATAAACAATAAAACATTAAAATAAACCATCTCTTCACCTGGAAGAAAACACAGTTTCATCAGAAATATTATCCTATGATGACAGAAATTACCTCTTAATGTATTTTCTACAATAAAATTCTGACAGTAGTGAGTTGATTGAAATCCAGCAAATATATTTTCTCAATCCAACTGAAACAATACTTTTTTAGAAAATGCTTTTCATGTGCATTGCTTTCATGTATCCATAGAGAAATAGGTAATTTTCATTCGCTGAAATCGCTTTAATTGTTAACAGATACTGGAGTTTAACTAATTTCCAAACAAACCCTGAGACTGCAGGAGCTAGGAAGCAAAGGGAAAAAAAAGTGTTATCGGGCATTAAGTGGTGCCCCAACACAAGTAATCTTCCAGTTCTTCATGGTTTTATTAGGAGTCTCAACAATACAGCCGCAGTTCTAGCCCATAACTTTCAGCTTGTGCCTAATCCCCTTCCCTCACTAATGGCTGCAAACTAATGGCTGCAGAAGAAAGTCATGCTCTCTGACAGTCTGGTCATGACCCTATTGCTCCATTGTACTACTTTTCTTACAACCCTTAGCAAGCTATATTGGGTGAAAAAAAAAAGAAAAAAAAAGAAAAAAAAAAAAAANNNNGAAAAAAAAAGAAAAAAAAAAGAAAAAAAAAGAAAAAAAAGAAAAAAAAGAAGAAAAAAAAAGAAGCTGTTATTCTGTAGCAGTTCTTCCTCTTTGGGACCAAAGAAACTTCCTCAATCATCCTAGGAAACCATACAAAGGATTAATAGCTTAAAAACTCTAGCTTATCAGAAAATGTAATAATCTTCATTCTCTTGGGGGACCTTAAGAAACAGGAGCATTATATGTAGTCCTTTGAAAGATCAGTAGTCACCTGAAACTTCAGAAGGAGCACTGCCAAAGCATCAATAATATTTTTTTTAAATTAATTTAATCTTTAATCTGATTTAAAGAAAGTTAATCAATAGGTTGTTGGCACACATATTCAAAAAATAGGACTTTTTTCATACAGTCTTGGTCAGAATGAGTCATATCAGGGAAAACTGCCCTTTTCACATGTATCTACAAAACAATAAAAGATTGCAGAAAAGAAATTGTGTGACATTTAATACCCATGATCTGAAAGGTACTAATAACCTTTGGGGTTATTGTGCAGCCAGGGCTCATCAATCCTAATCAACTTCAGCCCTAAATCCCTGAGGTTTGAACTGACAAGAACAAGGTAAGGGTTGCTCAACAAGAAAGATCTTGCAGGGAAAGAGTCTGAAAGTCTGAATCTGTATTTGAAGAACAGTGCTGCAATGGCATGCTATAGGCTATCATACAGACAGTGAGAAATTTGCAATCAGGAGAACCATATTTGGCACAAGCTAGAGGCACCACGTTGCAGGATTGGCGGTGGAGGCAAAAAGATCCTACTCCATATTCACATAAAGAATTAAATGCTACACAAAATGCCCTAAAACAGGCAACAGAGCTAGCTGACAGCAGTATGTAGCTGCCTCTCACAAAAAGGAGAAGCATTAGGCCAATTCCTTCTGCCTGGGAGCTCTGGCAGCCTTTATTTATGTGTCTCCCTATTTGACTTGAGGCAAAATGTCTTTGCACAGCTCCTGAGCTCAACATGGCATAGTTAAGGTCAGGATTGTAAAAGGTCATGTTTAAGAGATTCTGAAATGTGCACAGCATTCAACACTAGCACAATTAAAAATTGCTCAGATCTAGAGATATTTCCAACTCAACATCAAGAGGAACAATACCAGCAAAGAGTGTAAATAGGCCTAATAGCCATGTTCTGTTTTGCAGAACTTATAAAGAGGGGAATGAGAGAGAGGATTTGGCTTTCAGTGGTTGTTTGCAAACATCATTTGCCTTCCTTTTCAACCAATTACCCTGGAAACAGGAAAAGAAAGAAAACATGATGCAAAGATTTTTAAGAACCTTTAAGGTTTCCAGTTCTGGGCTCCCCGGTACAAAAATGACAGGGACCTCCTGGAGAGAGTCCAGAGAAGGGCTGCGAAGATGATTAGGGGCCTGGAACATCTCCCATATGAGGATAGGCTGAGTGAGCTGGGACTGTTTAGTCTGGAGAAAAGAAGACTCAGGGGGGACCTAATTAGTGCTTATAATTATCTTAAGCATGGGATGCAGAGGGAATTGGCCAGCCCCTTTTCAGTGGTCTGTGGGGACAGGACAAGGGGCAATGGCTGCAAATTGGAGCATAGGAAGTTCCGCACCANTAGGGAGCCTGCTTTGGCAGGGGGGTTGGACCCGATGATCTCTCGAGGTCCCTTCCAACCCCTACAATTCTGTGATTCTGTGATTCTGTGATTTTTCTTTTAAGAACCTTTTAAGAATCTTAAAGATTTTTAAGAATCTTTAAGAATTTTAAGAATTTTTTGGGAGTTATGAAAATTGCCTAATGCAATTCCTCTAAATTATTTTTAATATTTTGCAACAACATAACTTGAAGAAGCTCAAGCTGGCCCTGAAGGTGACCTTTTATCGGAATCCACAGTCATAAATTACCCAACTTTAGATACTATATTTAAAGATAGTACAAGGGGAGAAAGTGAGAAGCAGTAGTGTTCTCTCTCTTTTCTTTCTTCTTTTTTCTTAAACTGTGCAGAGTCTCTTTTGTGTAACGCTTTCACAACATGGTGACTCTGTTCACTTCCAGAGAGTTGTGCTAATTCTCATTTTACTCTACAAAGTAGAAAATCAGATCCCACTTCAACACAAATGACTTGAATGAAAAAAAGTCACACTCATTTTACTGAAAAATGGCAGTCTATAAAGGTTACAAAGAGATAAAAACTTCTTGCCAGTTAAAAACCATAAAACATGTTTAGAAATTTAGCTTTTACTTTAAGCTGGCCTTTTGGAGCATATTGTGGTTATGTTCATCTTGCAGAAAAATGTAACTGAGAGATTAATTTATTTTTAATAATGTATAAAGTGAGGCTCACTCTTTGATCCTTTTCTTTTTTTCTTTTTTTCTTTTTTTTTTTCTCCACATAACACAAATGAGTATTTACTCTGATTATTTATCACTCAAAAGTGTTTGACCATTTTTTTTTCTGACATATCTTTGGAGCTGTACAGTTCTCTTAATTGAGACTCATTTTCTTCACATGTTCTAATGCAAACAGTATTTAAAATGGACTGAAGCTGTTTGTAAATATTAAAGTCACACGCTTCCCAGCTTGTTGATTGTTCACTATATTATGGCACAAGCACCTTAGTATATGCATGCAAACAAGCTTATCTCCTTCCAGGTATGCATGTGTAAGTGTAATCCTTTCTGTATAAATATACAGTAAAAAGGGAGGGGACTTCTCGTGGGTCAGGCTACACATGGAACACCAGATAACAGGCATCCCCATAGCTACATACCCACAATATGGAGGCAGGGAAATTAGGTCAGGCTTCAAACCATTTCTAGATATAATACATTCAGGAGGATGCAGAGACATTTGGCTATGGTCAAGCCACAGGAAAAAGAACTGCTCTTTGCTTTGAAAATCAAAACATAGGCCATACTGAGTTTTGTGGATGAACAATTTAATGTAGCACAGAGTAATTTGTATTTCCATGTTTCTAACCAGCTCACCTGAATTTCAGAGGAAGAGTGTTGAACTAGAGACCTTATCTGGAGGTCCTGTGGTCAAAGTCTTCATTCTGCCCTCAGGAGAACTGGCATCACAGTCCTCATACAAAATAGCACAGTCCTCCCAACCAGACCAGCTCAGCAGGTCATCATCCTTCTCATCTGCCAGGATAACACTGATGGCTGACCCCTGTGCTAAGATACAGCGCTGATTGCACCTCTCTGACCATTCTGACATTTAGCAACACATTGTAAACAGATGGCACATGATATATGGCACAATTACAGCTTCATTTCTTCCAGGTTTTGATATTTTTATTAGCTGCTACGTGACTCATTTTTTAAAAGGCAAGCATCAAATAACTATAATGACAATTCTTCTGGTTTTTACTACAGTGTCTAATGATCACTGTGTGATTTAGCTAATGCACGTTATAACTTATGAATAAGATTACAAAACATACCTGTAACATATTTAGGTTAAAACATAGGTTAAAATCAGGCTTGTGCAATTAAAATTTTGCTTAAATACACTTTAAGAAACAGGACCATTTCAATTTCTTGGGATAAAAAAATCAACATCAAAGAATCTATTGTTAGGGAATAAAGAAACAAGTTTCAACTTTGCTGCCTGTGACAATCAGGAGCTGATATTGTGTAGAAATAATATACCACTATGTTTCAATATCATAACATCTTACAATCTTCAATTTAAAAAAAAAAGGCAAAAAGTCAACTACCTTAAACAGATGACAGTTTCAAGGAGCTCCCATCAGCAAATGCCAAGTCAAAAGTAGTCATCCACACGGCAAGTAACTAGAAAGGCCTCTCTGTAGGACGTTAGAGGCAACATCTCTGACTTTTACCACCTGCCTGGCACTAAGAGCCTGCTCCAACAGAAATGACAAGGGCATGCACTTCTGTGGCCACAGCAGCATGCTCAGCTGGCGCACATAGCTCTGCCAAATTCTAACTACAACATAAAGCCTCCTCAAGCTTCCCCACTACACTTGCCAATGTATGTAAAAGCCAAGAGCATTTTAGCCTAAAAATAATCACTATCCATCACAGGACATTTAAACCTGCATCTCTTGAAATTGCAGGAAGATGATTTACTCAGATGCCCCATTTTAATACTGCATTTCTACCCCTAAACCAAAAACTCTACCCCAATTCCATTAGCTGCTGTTGAAAAACTGATCACACAAAAAGCGGAATAATATCTGAAATTTCCTGTTATGTTTTATCTTTCTCCAACCAAAACCATTCTATGGTTCTACTGATGGTCATGTTGGTCAATCCTATTTTGAAATCATTCAGGCTACATGTGTTCAAGAAAAAAATCATACCAACAAGAGAATAAAAATGTTGGGATATGTACTTCTTGCATTAATTCAGCAAAGGTGTTCTTGATTAATTTAGAAATCCAGTATAAATCCTCATTTCTTTCTATAACTGAATGAATTGTTAGACACATTTACTTAGAGCATCAGCTATGAAAACCCTCCAGTGACCATTTTTGTACTGCATGGAGCACAAAACCTCAGCATGCTTAAACATAATTAAATAGTATTCTGTCAATAGCTTTAAATAAAACATGTTCCTTTACTGCTGTTGTGAAAGTTGTTCATTTTCTCAAGAGAAGAGTCGTCCATGTGTTTATAGTCAGAAACATATATTAGAATGTTTTATGCTAAAAATATGTAGATAGCACTAACAAATAATTGTAACTGATTTGGCAATTAGCAAATAAGTTGCTAATTATATGACACCGCATTTGCATAGAAAACTTAGCTGCACTACTACCAAGACTGATTGAGTTAATTTCCCCACTTAGATTTGATCCTTTCCTTCTCATTTACAGTGGGCATTAGCTTAACCCTGTAAAGACTAACAGGATAGGATCTGCAAGATACAAATAGTATTTTTACCCAAGGCTTTGTTTGATTTATTAATGACTACGCCAGTAGCCGTACCAACATTGTGAATTCTGAGCAGGAAAATTATTCCCTTTGCATACATGAAAACAGGGCTGATCTGTGTTAGCTGTGTCTACAGAAATTTGCATTTTGGTTGAGGTTTTGGAATCAGCAAAAGGTATCTTTTCATTCATGAAACTCAGGGACAGCTGACACTTTGAGTGAGTCTGCATGTCCTACTTTTGTGGATACTTTAAAACTTGTAACCATTCCTCATGATCTTTTAGAAGTCAAAGCAATCGCAGACACCCAGACATGCATAGAGTTATGGAAGAACAAGCTTTTAGGAAAGTCAGTTTGTAACACTGGTTATGAACTTAGGAAATTTCTTCACACACTGAGACAGTTAGGGATGCAGACAGTGTGACGCAATTATTTTTGCACTTCACCTGTATGTTAGAAAGGAACAGAATGGCAATGGCTACTTGCCTCATTATCATTTACTTTTCCTGTGCAAGACCAGAATAAGCCTTTAATTCAAGACCTTATTCCTTCTTACATTACCAAAACATGGTATAGAGCACTAAAACTCTTGACCATTGGTCATCTGAAAATACTGGGTCAACACCCACATTCAGGCATTTCTATTGATCTACTTTTTCCAAAGGATCCGAGATCAAATGCCAGATGTAAGGTCTGAAACTTTCACGGGCATTTGCATAGGCCAAGGGCTATTATGTAGACATTCACTCACTGTTCTGTAGTAATTCAGGTATTTAAAGAAAGAGAAAAGGCCTTTGGCCTAAACGCAGGGTTGATTTTTTTTTTTTAAATATTTGTAATGCTAGGGTAATTTCCTTTCACCTTAACCTTTGGAGAAAGCCTGAATCATAGCATTTTCATCAAACTGGTTTGAAAATATCAATAGCTGTGGGGAATATTAAGTTACGGTGATATAGCTGTTTGACTATTCCAATAGGGAGCAGTTCATGCCTTAGCATAAACAACATAAAATTTTCACATATGACATTTTTTCTAGAAAAGTCTTGTTCTATTTCTACTACTAGTTCTGCTGTAAAGTCCATCACTGGAGAAAAACATGAAAAAAAATACAAGTGTATACATATACGAGTCACATACAAAAACTGTTCTTCCAAGGTTCTTGTTGATAGCAAAACTGCAGTTGCCAGGATCACTGCTTTCTTATTTTTTTGACCCATCCCTCTATCTCATCAACTTCCCCTTGTCACTTACAGCTGAATCGGGATTTCTTTTCTCTCCTATGCGGCACCTATAGCTCTGTTTGATCTATTTATTCTTAAAATTGTGGCAGATCAGGCGTTGTCCCTTATGTTGCCCCAGTAACACCAGTTTTTCCAGGCTCTTACTGGGATGATCTCAAAAGCACTTCACAGTTTTATGGCATGCTCCCAGCTGCCAAGAATGGTCCTACAAGCTGATGTCCCAGGTTTACACTTCCTCCTCACAGTGCCACAAAAAAAAATATATTCTACTCTGTGTGTGTGTGTGCATGTACAAATCCATTGTTACTTATGGAGGTAGCTGGGGAGGTTTGTTTTTATTTAGCTGTATGAAAAATGCTTCTCAGTGGTTTATTTTGACGCATGTAGTCTCTTACGTCATTTTGCTTGTTTAATGTTCCACTCTTCATTTCCCATTCTCCATTTCACTCATTCGACACAAGTTACTTAAAATTAGATTTAAGTTCCTTGGAGAAGCAATTTTGTCTAGCTATATGCTAATCCTACGGGAACTAAAACGTTATTTAAGCCTTTCGACATTACTAAAATAGAAGCAAGGAAAAAGTAGTGTGACATCAGAGCTGTTTTGTTTTCTTCAAAGACTGATTGTTAAACTGATCACAACTATGAATGAGGTTTTTTGTGCCTTTCTGGCAATGCTATGAGTCATCTGTTTGTTCTCTTTTTGTCCTTAATTTTGATGACCTACCTTGGCCACCTTGTATCCAAAAGCAGTAATTCACCCCTGTTGTGAATCACCATTCAGGATTTAGATGTCTCCAATGAGTCATACTTAACCTTATAGAAAGTAGAATGCTTAGACTACATAAATTGTGCACTTTAACCATAGTATGTGTAAATGTCCATGTCTGGAAAATGAAATTACATACTTCAGTGGCAGAAATAAAATTAGACAGTAGTCCCCACTTTAAACTCTGCAGAAGTAAATCCTTGGGTTTTATTTAGTTAAGAAACATTGGTCAAAGTATATGGGAGAGACAGCTCCCTTCTTATAATTTTTTTTCCATTGCTGCAATCATGGGCTTAGCAATTTTAAGAGCAAATATTTCTATCATGTTCCCCATCTGCAGAGCCTGATTATATAAAAAAACCCACCCAAAAACCAACACAATTTATATCCAGAGATTCAGAATGGGTTCAGGGACTACATTTCAGAAATTAGGCACACTCAGATCCACTGTTCAGGAAAATGTATTTTATTGTACTCCCTTTCATCTGTTCTTCTTTGCACTGTATTATCCAATGTTAAGTGTCTGCCGTCTGTTGTAGAAGTTCCCCATAAGGAAAACTTACTTGTAATCAGCATTCACTCCCATGGCCTGCACAGACCACCTGCAGTTAATGAGAACGCAGGGTTGGCTTTTTCTGTTTTAATTTCCATTCTTACTTAAGAAAGGAATTAGCACTTCAGAATGGTAAGTGTCAAAGAGACTGAAATGGGCAAACGGAGCAAAATAACACAACAGGATTTGCAGGCAGTAGGTTGTCAAAATAATTTGTTAGCTCTAAGGGGTGTACTGGAGGAGATATTAGACTGAAGCTATACCCTTACCAAGCAAATTCAGCCTCTAGTCTTGATTTGTCAGCAGGAGGACTCTGACTGCTCTAAGTGCTTCCTGAAATTTGCCATAACTGGCTCCCTGACGAATCCTCCTCCAGCAGTGAGCACAGCACTGGTGAGATTCTACCTCTATTCTCACTCAGTACCATTGACACAGGAAAAAACAGTGAAAACTGTTTAGTTTGTGCAACAAAGAATGCAATAACAAAACAAAAGTGTATCTTAACTTGCATCGCCTATGAGGAGCAATTAAGTTTTAGTTTTATTGGTTATAATTGTATTGGGTTTCCATGGCAAGGGTTTTGCATCAGGTGACTACAGGGGTGGTTTCTGTGAGATACTACTAGAAGCTTTCCCCAGGTCTGACAGAGCCAATGCCAACCAGCTCAAGACAGGCCTATTGTTGATTAAGGCTGAGCCAATCAGCAACAGTGGTAGGGCCTCTGTGATAATGTATTTAAGAAGGAAAAAATAAAAATAAAAGGTGCAGAAGCTTTAGCAGCTAGGGGAGTGAAAAAGATGTGGGAGGAACAGTCCTGTATGCCAAGGTTAGTGCAGAAGGAGGGGGAGGAGGTTCTTCAGGTGCCTGGGGAGAGATTCCCCCTTTGCAGCCCATGGGAAATGATGGGGAGTAGATTCCACCTGCAGCCTGTGGAGGACCCCATGCCAGAGCAAGTGGAGGCACCTGAAGGGGGCTGTGACCCCATGGGAAGTCCATGCTGGAGCAGGCTCCTAGCAGGACCTGTGGCTCCATGGAGAAGGGATCCAACACTGGAGCAAGTTTTCTGACAGGACTTGTGACCCCATGGGGGACCCACTCTGGAGCAATCTGGTCCTGAAGGACTGCACACCCTGGGAGGGACCTACGCTGAAGCACCTGAAGAACTGCAGCCCATAGGATGGACTCATATCAGAGAACTTGGCGGAAGACTGTCTGCTGCAGAAGGGACCTCACACTAGACCAGGGGAGGAGTGTGAAGAGTTCTTCCCCTAAGGAGGAAGGGATTGGTAGAGACAAGGTGAGGTGAACTGACCATCATCCCCGTGTGCTGCTGTGGGGAGGAGGTAGAGAATCTGGGAATAAAGTTAAGCCTGGGAAGAAGGGAGGAGTGGGGAGAAGTATTCAAGATTTGGTTTTATTTCTCATAATCCTACACCGGTTTGATTGGGAAATAAATTAGATTAATTTTATTCCTTGTTGAGTCTGTTCTGGTCGTGACGATAATTATTAAGTGATCTGTCCCTGTCCTTATTTTGACACAGGAGCCTTTCATTATATTTTCTCTGCCCTGTCCAGCTGAGAAGGAGGAATGATAGAGCAACTTTGGTGGGCATTTGGCCTTCAGCCAGGTCAACCCATCACAATAATACAACTTCAAACTGTATTAACGAATGTTAAGATATTACTAATAACTGTGATATGCAATGACCGTCAAATACATCCATTGGCTTCTCTGCAAAAATTACAAAGTTACCAAAGTGCAAGTTAGTAAAGCTTTAACATATTTAAAAGCTTTCAGAACAAAGCTTTAAGTATCTATCTTTGCTCTTGTTAATAGACTGGCACTGAAATGTTCAAGTGTCAGATGCCTGGCACTTCCCTATGTGTTCACTCTTCTAGTTTCAGCTGAAGGAAATAATGTATTTATGCTGATGTAAAATGCTATAAAATGTAACAATGGATAGAGCTTGGAGGTATATCTGATGCAAAATACTGCTGATGCTCATAACCTACAGATAAATTTTTTCTGTTTGTTTAGATTATAAAATGTACCTTAACAGAATAGCAGGATAGTATCCTACTGAAAGTGAGTATCCTACTCTATAACAGCACATGTTCAATGGACGCAACAGAAAATAGAATTATTAAGTCCTTAGTATTCAAATTGTAGACAATAAACAATTTTAAACATTCAATAGATCATCACACATGTCAGAATATTCTCACTTTATTGTCAGTGCACAAGGTAATGTTTCCTAACACCATAATATTTCATCCTCTAACAGAATACAATCATCTCAAGGCTGCTGAAGCCCATGTTCCAAAATGGTAACTCAAGTATTGAGTTATGTAGTGTGCCTTCCACCTCATATAGGAAGAAAAAAACCTGGAAAATTAAAAGTTACGTTGGACAGTGATACAACAACTACTTCAAAATGGTCCTGCTGCCATAATCATGTTTCTGATTGGGGCTGTGCGGAAAGGAAAGCAAATACTTTGTACTAAAGAACAGCAAACTTCATCTTAATTCACAGACAGTACAGTAATACTACACAGTTATCCATATAATATTGATTTTTAGGCTAAGCACTTTAAATAAAGTGCAAGTACATGCATTTACAGACCAAAATCATCCATGCATGTGTCAGCTTGTACAGAATTGTCTCTTATGAAAACCTTGCGTAGCATATTGCTTTAACAAATTTAACTTCCTTTGTAACTGGGCTGCTGTGGAGTACTATTCTCTCCCTGTTGTAAATCTCAAATGAAAGCCAAACTATTTGTCTGTGGCTGCACTTCAACTGTGAACGACGTGCAGGTCTTTCAAGTCATGCATTAGCGCTCAAGTGCTTAGACAACCATTCTCAAACTACACCAGGCCTTCCAGTGATCATCAGAATGATTTTTAAAAATAAATAGCACATAAGTGAGAAGTGAGACTATCCTGAAAGTGTTCATTCCACCATGATAGAATAACACAGGAGACATAAATGAAATTATTTGAAAATTATCTTTAATTGCCTTCTCTGTCAAACCTCTGGGAGAAATAAATAAATAGAAAAAAAAAAGCAGAGCTTTCTTAGTTCTCACTGTATGATACAGTTGTATCTCAAATGTACTTGTACGTGATGTCAGCATTTTATCTAAATTTCCTGTTTGTAAATTCAGCAAGAGTAATGATAGAATCATAGAATCGTTAGGATTGGAAGGGACCTTAAAGACCATCAACCCCCCTGCCATGGGCAGGTACACCTCCCACTAGATCAGGCTGCTCAAGGCCTCGTCCAACTCAGCCTTGAATACCACTAAGGGAGGGGGCATTCACCACCTTCCCTGGGCAACATGTTCCAGTGCCTCACCACCCTTGTAGTGAAGAATTTTTTCCTAATATCCAATTTAAATCTACCCCCTTCCAGTTCAAAAGCATTTCCCCTCATGCTATCACTACACGCCCTTCTAAAAAGTTCCTCCTCCAGCTTTCTTGTAGGCCCCCTTCAGGTACTGGAAGGTCACTAGAAAGTGTCCCTTGAATGGTGGATTTAAAAAGTATATTCCACTATGACATGATATAAAATGTGATTTATCACTAAGCACATGATTACCATTCAATCTCCTCTTTCCATTTATCCTTTCTTCTTTTATTTTGACATGCTTCTGGGAGACAAACTTGCTGCTCTGTCTACAATGATTTGCTTTTCATCTCTGAAAGAAGAGGGCAATATGGAACTCACAGGTAACCCCAAGATCTCTCTTTTTTTATTACACTTTTAGAGCCAAACATAGGAAATAGGTAAAAACAAATTCAACCAAATATCTCCTAAAAAGGATGATTGCCCCTTTTTTGACCAGTTAAGAAAAAGAAACATAAACTTCCCCCCCTCCTAAAAACCATGTAAACAAAACATAGAATCACAGAATCATTAAGGTTGGAAAACACCTCCAAGTTCATCTAGTCCAACCATCCCCTTACCACCTATATTACTTACTAGACCAAGTCCCTAAGTACCTCACTCAACTTATAACTACAGAAAATAAATAGAAACTCAAGTGATATCACACAGCATTTCAAGCATACTAAAAACTTGTCATATACCTAAAACATATTGAATTTAGAATGTTCTTCAGTGAAAAGATAAAAATTAGCCCAATTTGAATATGTTATCTATCTTACCATTTCAAATTATTATAGTTCTAATTTATTTTATGTCAGCATAATACAGGAATCTTTAAGTTCTCATGACATTAATTATGAGCAATGAGATTTGGGGCAATGGGAAAGAAGAAAACTTACATGTGTAACAGACTGCTATAAAGAAAACTTGTGCTTTGGGGTTTTTTATTCAGCAGTCTCCTCCGGGCAAAGTGTAAATTAAAAAGCAAGGAAAAGCAACTGCAAAAGCTAAAGCTAGGCCAAAGCTAAAGGAAAGAAAAACTAAATAAAACCTCACACCTTTGTAGTCGGTTTATTTTATGATCCATGTATCTGAAATAGCACATTAATAGTGCACACGTATCTTTTTAATAGACCTGCAGAACCTTAAAAACATATCTTAAGTTACAAGTGTTTATGTCCCATAAGATTAACATAATTGCAAGATCATTTTTCTTTTAGAAACACAAGTAACTCATCTTTGTTAGCAGCTGCAGAATGATGCTGCACACCCAGAGGACTGCCTGATGGCATCCTGAGGTGGGGTAGCTGCAGGAGCAGAACCACAGTGCCTGCAGAGAAAACCTGAGGCTGCTTTGCTAAACCGGATGAGCACAGCAGGTGGGAAGTGCTTTCTGTTCTGCGACTCTTGCATAATCTGGGTAGACACGCTCGCACCAGCCATGGCCCCTGTCCCAGGGCCAGCTTGTACAGCACTGCATGTGCACAGGACAGGCACTCACCAGCCGTCCTGTCTGAGTCCAGGCTGGTGGATATCTTTCCTGCATGACCTTCACCTTGGGTGCTACCTCCCTAGAGGTACGTAATATCCCTGCATGTGTTCCCCTTGGGGAATGTTTCTTGTCATTGTTTCCACTGTTCATTGCTTTCTTACCAAGAGAGTACACATAAATGACCAATAGTCGCCCAAACCAGGCCAATCTCTTTGACTTTCTCCACATCTATAGCCAACTAGCAGTTTCTACGTGTGTTACTACTGCCTTCTGGTCTCCTGTCCCAAATGAGTTACAAAGATGTGAGCAACGAAGTTTTTAAAAATTCATGGATGCTTCTAAGTTTCTTTCCCTGGCATTCCTAAACCTTTAAAACCAGACAGAGTTCAGATCTCAGCAGTTTTTCAGGTATGTCTCCACCTTGTCAAGCATCTTTGTTTCTTCGTTTTTACAGCATGTACAAGGACCATCTTAAGAGCTGGGCAAATATATTTTAAAACTCATCCTGTCTGAGAGGCTTGCGCTTTCAACACACAATACATAGAAAGGTCCCAAATTACAATCCCATTCCTCTTGCAGTTGCTGAAAATCATATTTCTTTTCAATCATGTAAGCCTGCTTGTTGAGCTATCATAGACTCCCTGATTAGTTTGATTTAGTTTCCTATATCCCAAGAAAATATTCCAACTACTTGCCTGCTTTGAAAGAGGGCTTAGGTACTGTCACGTCCCACTAGGCAGGCAAACCAGAGAGATTCAGACCTGTCTGTCCCATTCCAGCATATGGGTACATGTAGAATTAACCTTCTCTGCCTACCCCAAGAGACAGGTTAACTGTCTCTTAGCTGGTCTCTTTTAACAACCACACCAGCGAGATTAGCTCCTGTAATTCTCTGCACAATACGCAGGAGTAACAGCAATTACCTGGGAGGCCCAAGCAAAGCACAACTTAAAACTGAGTAGGATTACAAAGCTTGCAAACAAAGCCACACTACACTATTTGGAGCAATGGATTACAATTAGTAGAATTTAGCAAAACTGGAAATGCTGGTACTATTGTGTGCCAAGAATAAGGTTCGAAATTGAGAAAGAGATCGAGAGACTGAAAAAGAGTAAAAGAAAAAATAAGAGGATATTACCACCCAGGGATCCAGTGTAGATTGTCATGAAGTTGTAGTCCTTGGATGGCAGGCAAGCACGACATGTCCCGAATCTACATTTTTAATGCTCCCTGGCCCCATCCTTCAGGGAGGCCTAGCATATTTTGCACAGACTCAGTGTTGAGTTGCAGAGTGTTCTGGAAATGAGTCAGTGGGGGATGGGAGTACCAAGTGGTCATTTACCCCCCAAACTCATCTGGTGGAGCAATGACCCCATTCAGTGGCCTCACACAGGAGTTTTAGCAAGAAGGTGCTCTGCCTCCACAGGGCCCTGCTTGCCTGTCACTGTTCCTTATCAAATAAGGATGTATCTTGTTTATCAGGGTGGATGCTGAATGAGGGGCTGCCCTTGCAAGGACCATGTCCAGGTGGTTTATCAAAAGAGGAATCATAATGTCCAGTTTGTCAGGACAGCTGCTTTGAGTCTATAGGCCCTTCCAGCCTTTGGAGGGTGGACGCCCCAGTCCAACGCCCTGCAGATGCTTGCAGGATCAAGCCCCTTGTGAGGTAAGAGCCAGCCCACAAAACATTATCCTGCCTCTGCAGGTTCTGTTATGTTGCAAGACAGATTGTTTGAGACAAACCATTCATTCCTGTTCCCACAAAACGGTATTTGGTAGAATATGGGCATCTAGGAAAGAAATCACAGCCATGAATCCCTTTTCTGTTTACTGGTGCCATGCCATCACTTGGATTGATGGTAGGGATAAGTCAGTGTCACATTGTGATAGGCAGGTACATGGCTTGCAACAGTGAATGAGCTCAGATCCCAACAATGGTGAACTTTGTGGGTCATCTTCTACTGGGTTGCATTAATACGCCCTAACGCCAAAAAGAGGCATATTCTAAACAATACATGACACTTCTTGGTGAGTGTTTGGTTCATGCACTAAGATCCACCAAGATTTTTTCTGAAAAACTGAAGAATACCTTTTAAAAAGGAACAACATTTTACCTTCCATTACAAGTAAATTAATTTTAATATTTCCTCTTACAAGAAAAACTTGCAGCATGTGAGTTTCACTATCTAGAAAGGTATGTCAGATTAGGTATCAGCATGTTGTCCCTACTCATAAATTCCTTCACATTCCTAATGCATTTTGTTTTCATAAGGACATAGTTCACAATAACTTGTGCTTTCATTTGTTCTGAGATTTCAAGTGACTATAAGGAAAAACTTGTTCAAGCAGCTGTAGAACTTTCCACCTAAATCTTAGCCCCCATTCTGATTACCGATATATGTTTACTGTTCTCTGAATATATCACTTCTGAGATGAATCTCAACCTACAGTTTAAAATACTGTTAGCTAAAGCACTACATTCTAATTACAGCACTTAAGACAATCACAGACAATTTTAATCCTATAATTTTACCACTGTCTACCTAAATCTTCTAAATTAGGAAGTATGACTTTGCAAATGCTGATTAAATTCATTTCACTGGTGTAATGGCAAATGTTTAAATTTCTGAATGCCACCACTGTTAGTGAGCCAGGTAAATATAAAGGTGTTTGTTTGCGTATTTTTCTTGTATAAAGATTATTACTATCTAATAGTGAAAATCTTGTGCATAAAGCTTAATGATTTTACTTTCCTGAGTTTACATAGATTCTATGGGTCATAAATAGTTTTACCAGACCACAAGAATCTGTATCTTGTTATAAAAGGTGTGCAAAGTGTTTTATTTTCTTGCTCATTGATGGGTCCAAGTCTCTCAGTCCAAGGTTGAGACAGTGAAAGTCCATGGTTTTTCTCCAATTAATCTACACAAGTTCCAACTAAAGCAAGCCATGGTTTTGTTAAGATACCTACATATACCTTGTGTTGCCTTGATATACTCCATCAAGTTTTTTCATAAGGCATGGAGAGATATATTTGGGATATGAATACTTTGGATCACCAAATGATGAATTTGTTCATTCAACAGTGGCTCTCAATTATCACATGTCTATATACTATAACCTTAGCAAATAATGTTCTGCAGACAGCCTATTCCTAGTTATCTCTTTGACAGCAGCTCCTCCTCACCATGAACCACATTGGAACATCTAATGGGCAGCACTTTCTGTGCAGGCTAGGTAATGGACATTACCTGACTGCCCAATTTGCTGTGAGCTGAATGATGCTTCTTATATGCAAGATTACCAAGAGTATGCTCTCAACAGAAGTAACACAAATGCTTTTAATCTGCCTGATTTTGCAATTCTAGAATTAAAATGCTTAATGCTATGTATTGGGTCTGGATGGGCTGAAGTTAACTGTTCCCACACCACCCCTTACAGTGCTGTGCTGTGTATTGGTAGGTAGCAAGTTGTTGACAATACATCAGGGTTTTGGCTACTGCTGAGGGCTAGCTCACATCAAGGCTGTCTCTCCAACATTCCCCCACCATCAGTAGGATGGGGATGGGAAATGTCTTGGGAGGGAACACAGTTGGGACAGCTGACCCAAACTGACCAAGGGATATTCTGTAGCATATGGCATCTGTTTAGCAATAAAATCTTAAAGAAACAAGAAAGGATTATTTGTGCCATTATTTACAATGTTTGTCTTCCAGACCAACTGCTACATGTACTAAAGCCCTGTTTCATGGGAAATGGCAGCACTGCCTGCTGATGGATTTTTGTTTCATTCTGAATGTGGCCTTTGCTTTTACTTTATTAAATTGTCTTTATCATGACCTATGAGATTTTTTTCAATCTTTTTTCTCCCCACCCTGTTCAGCTGAGGAGAACAGCTCTGGAGTGGGTTGGTGGGCACCTCTCCTCTAGCCAAGGTCAACCTACCACATGGTAATTGATCCTTTCTTTTTTTGGAAGGATGCAATAGCCCAACAAAAATATCTTGCCTCCTCTTGGTCATTTAAATCTAAACAAAATGCAAAATTCAAACATTCAGTATCTTAAATAAAATCTTAAGAGAAATCAAGACTCATCATAATAACATTGTTCATACAAAAGGAATGTGAAAAATATATTCTACTGTAGCAAGAATACTTTCAGTAAATGAGTGTACCCAGACTTTGAAATGATGTTAACTGCATTCCTATTATAGTATTGTAGTAGCTGTGAAAACTACAAACATGCTAAAATAGTACTTGTAACAATAGTTTACATCTAAGTAAATAGAACAAGATCTGCACATGGTGTATTGAAACGTGGCATGCATAGAACTAATTTTGTTTTGCCTTTAGGACAAGTTGTAGCTTAAAAAGAGATTTTTAATGTATATAATTTATACTTCCACCAACTAGTACTTCCTCTTCCTTTCATTACTATGGAAAGAGTGTCTGATGGTGTTTAAGTATTATATATTCGGAATCTACCTTCTTTCCAAAAATGTGTATTACAAAATCCCTCTCAACTAGCTACACAATATATATGTGTATATTGTGTATACATGAGTATACGTGACACATTTTCATACTCTATTCGATTCATAGTTAGCAGCAAATTAGAATGTCAGGTTTGCATGGTGATACAGACCTATACATTAGACTTCCCTTTCCTCCTAGATGTCATCAGCTGAACCACCAGTTTTGTATTTCCAATACCAGGACCTGCTGTTATCTTGTTGTGTTGTTCAAACTTCAGGGCAGGGAAATGCATTTCCTCCAGAGTTCCTGGCTACTTGTATTCCTTCAGCCTTTGTCGGACATCTGGCAAGCTTCTTGCTGTGGACCACTGTCTCTTTCTGCCCATACAGTCTGTTGTAGAACAACAGCAAGCAGACACAAAATCCAGTACAGGGAGATGGGAACACTCTTGATCCAGCTGCCAGATCTATTCATCCAGTGGCCAGTTTCAGTCCCGGGTCCGGTTTTGTTCAACATCTTTATCAATGACCTCAATGAAGGGATTCAATGATCCCTCAGTAAGTTTGCAGATGACACTAAACTAGGAGGAAGTGTTGATCTGCCTGAGGGTAGGGAGGCTCTTCAGAGGGATCTGAACAGACTGGACTGATGGTCTGAGACCAATGGGATGAAGTTTAACAAGGCCAAGTGGAGAGTGCTGCACATGGGACATAACAACTCCATGCAGTGCTACAGGCTTGGGGGAGACTGGTTGGAGAGCTGTCAGGCAGAGAAGAACCTGGGGGTGTTGGTTGACTGCAGATGAATATGAGCCAGCAGTGTGCCCGGGTGGCCAGGAAAGCCAAAGGCATCCTGGCTTGTATTAAAACCTGTGTGGCCAGTAGGTCTAGGGGAGNCCAGGCTGGGGAAGGGCTGTAGGGCAAATCCTATGAGCAGCGGCTGAGGGAGCTGGGGCTGTCTTGCTTGGAGAAGAGGAGGCTGAGGGGAGACTTTATCACTGCCTGCAACTACCTGAAAGGAGGTTGTAGAGAGGTGGGTGATGGTCTCTTCAGCCAGGTGATAGGACAAGGGGAAATGGCAAGAAGCTGCCCCAGGGCAGGTTTAGATTAGATATTAGAAAAAAAAAAAAAATACTGACAGAGTTGTTGGGGCCTGGAACAGGCTGCCCATTGAGGTGGTTGAGTCACCTTCCCTGGATGTGTTTAAAAAAAGGTTGATGAGGAACTTAGGGATATGGTTTAGCTTAGGGCAGGAATGGTTGGACTTGATGATCTTCAAAGGTCTTTTCCAATCTTGTGATAGTGTGATTCAGGGAACCTCATAACTATGAACTTCATAATGAGTTTCAATCTCCTCTTTTTTAAATTTAGAGAATATGGTCAAGTGTATGTCAAAAGTCAGCAGTTCAAGGTGTTCTCACTTACAAGGACCATTTCCTGGGAAAAAAAAACTCATGATGGTGAGCAAACCAGCCTTCACCTTCTAACTGCAAAATGCAGGGTGAATTTCTAAGGAAGTAGATTAAGTGATATATACAGTTCGATGACCTATACTGAAATTTGACTCATTCTGAGCATGACAGATTTCTAAGACTTTAGAGAGCCCATTCTGATCTACAAGTTGATGATTAGAAATGTATTTTGATCTGAAAACACACACACACAAAAATCTCAATATAAGAGTTTTTCTTTTAAAGTTTTTCCTTCATTAGAAGAGTTATTTCTATTGCTCCCTAAGAACTGAGACATTAGTGAATGAGGGTAATGTTGTAGATTAAATATATCTGAACTTTAATAAGGTAATTATCTTCTATTTAAAAATTTTTTAAAAGTCTTAGAGCACTGGCATGAGAAATTCTGCCTGCCATCTCTACTCAACATGCATGTAATGCCCAAGAATATTATTTTACTAATTTCTTATCCCAAACTTAACATATGAATATACTTTAGTACAAGCATAATGGCACTCCCTACTTTCCTTTTCTCTGTATCGCACTGCATCACTGGGGTTAGCAAATCTGTAGTCCAGTCTTTCCTTCTTGGGATCCTCACAGCAGATTTATCATTATCCAACTCCAATTTCCAGCTTATCTTATTCTTCCTCCAGTGATGATATAATGACCAAGGTTCAATTACAGAGTTTTCTCCATACATCAAGCTCTCTTCTAAGATTTTCTCCTCTAACACAAGATAACAAACTCCTTGGTGACCCACAATCAACACAATCTGCCTGCAGCATTTTGCTTCATCTCCTGCTAGTTTCCAGCTTTCTGCCTGCCACATCTATCTTCTTCACACTGGATATGGTAGAGGTTGCCCTGCTGCCAGATTCAGCACATTGCTTGTCCAGTTCCCCAGGCCACTCTGGTCCTGCCCAGTAATTGTGCTTGCAATAGAGATAAGAAAGAATAAAAATTGCAAAGTGAAAAGTGAATGTTATGAAATGCAAGTAATGACTGCAACTGAAACCTGGGTTTGAAATAGGACTTTGGCCAATGCCATTGATTGCCAAAAGTGAACATTAAGCATATTAAATATGCAATCAATAAACAACAACAGATTTGGGTTTTGGAAATTACTGTGAATTTCCCCTCTGAACAAAGTCAGATTCCAAATGCAGCAGCTGAAAACATACATTCAGAGGCTTCCAATAGATAGGAAATGTAGAACTAGCCTTTTAATCACAAACCTTTATATCAATGAAATAAACATTTATCACAGAAATATAAAAGACTATGAAAAAAACCCCACAAAAGTAGGAAGCAATATGCAATATTGCAGTATAAATAAAGCTGTTTAAATCAGAAGCAGAATTATGACTATGGGTAATTAGTATTTTCTTTAAGTAGCTTAGGGTATAAACCTTCTTACAAATGAAATATACCAGCAGCTACAAATAAAAAAAAATACAAAGTAGTCCAGGAAGATTAAAAACAGTGTGTTGCTACTCTGTAATTTGATAACTCTAGTGAGCATGCACATAAATATAAATGTGTTGCAATTAAAGCAGCAAGGCTACAGTGACATGATGAGCATGTGTTACTATCTCATACAGAGGAAGATCGTCACTCAGCCAGGAGTCCGCTCCATAACTGTCTGAGCCTTTCATTCCTGAGCAGTGAAATTCCTGCAGTGGGTGCATTTGCTGGAATGACCAAGAAAGTGATGGAGCAGTTTTAGCTTTGTATTCCCACACCTGGGAGACAAATTAAAGGGGAAGAAGAGTGAAATATTTACTGCAGCTCAATTTTCCCTCATGGCTGGAGGTCTCTGGAAATTTCCTCACAGAGTAGTTTTCCATCAGACAATGCTGCTTCTACACAATCTAGACATTTTTTCTGGAAAACATGGTTTTCATCCAAAAGGTGTAGTGGGTAATAACTGTAATATTTATCTTTCACAATAGCATGGTTACTTCAAAATTAAATAATATCAGAACATAATATCGCTGTGTTTATCACAGGTAAATATTTGACCTCAAAGAAATGGAACAGTTTGATAAGGCCAAAAATTGGTTTTGGTGTACTTTATTTCATACTGGAAATCAGAAATTTTCCATTCTTATTAAAATAATTTCTGAGTGTGTTTCTTCCCAGATACCAAAAATCTCTCATCAAGTTTGCAGTATGGAATAGCAATAAAAGTGGGCAATATAATGTAAGTTTTCTAAACAGTAGTGGTTTTGTCGAAAAACAGAGGTGTAATAATAATTTTCCAGAAGATTTTCAGTAATTCTTCTTGTGAACTCTGGCAACAAAGGTGTTGTCAGAAATGAACCGAGCTATCCCACTGAGAACAGGAAAGCTTTGGGAGGAAAGTGAGAAGTTATCTGAAACTGTGCTAATGCTTGTATTAAGTTCTCACCATGCCTACCTGGTTGCATTAGGGTACAGGAGAAAAATTTGCAGGGAGCAAAAGCAGGGTTTCCTCCAGACAAGGTGACCAAGACAGGAAATATGTCGGCATCAAGGCACAAATCATCTGCCCTGCACTTGTAAGAAAAGAGAGAAGCTCGGGGACAGTCATCTGCCCCTCCCAAAGGAGAGGATAATCTATACCAAGGAACAATGTGCTGGAAGCTCTGGAAAAAGAATATGCCCAACTGAATGGTGTTCTAAACTTCTTTTTTTTTTTTAATATTTAAAAAGTGTTTAACCATCTCCTTTGCTGTGATGGTGAGGAGTTCAAGAGAAAGCAACGTAAAACAGAACTGGAGACTAAAATGACCTATGAGGAACCATGAGAAAACAAAGGTAAAGAAACAATTTTGAACTGGAAGGCTGCAGATACTGTATGAGAGAGTAGTGGTTGATTCATAAGCAAGACAACAGGGAAGTTTTTAATTGTGAGAAATGAATATAAATTAATTCTCATTTCCATCCTCCCACTGTCTTTTTGTCTCTGAATTATTAAGATACAGATTGTTACAGAGGAGAGGGAGAAGGAAGGTAGAGGGTGGCATTATATGCACACTATAATAGGAAATATGTAAATAACATTTTGACATCTCTTGAATCATTGTCATAAGATTTCATACAGTGAAAAATGGGTGATTAGCTATCAGAGACTATGGGAGGCAGAAAAATAAGTGGAATAGGGGGTTGGAAAAGCAGAGAGGGATTAAGCCAATACAGAAAGTAATGTCAGACTCTTTTCCAGATAGGCTTATAAATTTGCACTGAAGGACAGGAGCCATTAGAAGACCCCAGGTAAATAAACTGCTTATAGCTCATATCATATCTGTCATAATTCATATAAAAGGTCTTTGATGCTGGGTTATGGTAACAAAGTAATATTGATAATGTGTGAAAGAGTATTAATAAATCAAATATTAATTGACTGTACTAACCTATGAGGGTAATGTGCATGTGTATAATACATATAAGCATAAAATTGATAAGACTTTAATTATATTTTTAATGAAATATGATATTTGAATCAGTCCAAAGGTGTACTCACTTGACGTGTTCTTTTCTGTAGCTACTGTAATGTTGAGTATATGTATATGGCATATACATATATGTTTATATGACCACCTCTACAGCTTGCCATCAGTAGTGTCTCAGAGTCTGTGCTCTTGCTCCAAAGTCTTCAATGTCTTTCATTCAGATTATTTGGGGTCACGGCATCTCTAGTGCTGAGTTTGGAAACAGCCCCACCCTCCAGGCTCTGACCATCTCTGTTTCTCCTGATGCGAATTAAGTTATCACCCAAGGACAGCCCTTAAAGAAGTTCTCAGAGTAAGGTGTTTTGCAGATCCATAAACCTTACTGCTGGGGAGACTGGGAGTTGTGGAAGCCATGCCTCTTTGCAGAAGACAGCTTCTGATGTCATTTAGGTTCTCTCCAGAAGTTCATGTAGCTGCTAAGAGACAAGGCCAGAGCAGGGGACAATTCCAGGTCCACAGCTGGTGCTAGTGACAGCCCAAACTGAAGAGGGTACCCAGTGGGAATATGCAAGTGGTTGCAGGTTTGATTTTTGGACAGTCAAAAGAATAGCATGGTAGGCACATGAACTGTACTTATCTCTGTCAGATGCTACCTAAAGAGACAATCCTCATTCCCCTTTGTAAGTGGAGGCTTGTCCCATAGAGACAGCTGCATCCAACCCACTCTAGAGGGCCTTTTGGCAGTCAGTGGATCTCTAGTCAAGCTGATCAACAGCAGCTGGGACGTGCTCATCTTAAAAACAGACAAGTAAAACAGACCAGCTAAATTCATCTTATATCATTCCATTAATTATGACGCGAGCAATTATGAAATGACAAGACTGTGTGTAAATACCTACACAGCACAATTGACTTTTAGTCAGGCTGATGCTTTCAGTTTGATAAAAGGCCAATTTGTGTTACAAAAACACCTTCAATTTTTTTTTTATCTACTGAACTAGAGATCACACAGTCAGATACCTCAGAAAGCTTTCATACTTGTTCCCCACCTGACCTGTCTTTCCTGCCTCAGGACAAATGCCTTTATGAGAAGCTCTGTACAGGATAATTTGCACCACTGTGACCCTTCTGTGAAAGCAGAGTCAATTATTTCACCAATCGATGTTACCTGTGTTCTTTACAGCTGTTGGTCACCATCTTTATTTTATATTTTCAAGAAATCACTGGTGAGTAAGTATGTTTGACTATTTTTCCCTGCTGATATTCACATGCATTTTATATAGGTGTATCTCCAAATCTACTGCAGCACTTTTTTTCTTAAATCTAATAACTGACAAAGGTACATATGAAAATATGAAGGAAAATATTTACAAACTCCTTACAGTCCAATTTCAAATTTAAAATATTGGAAATGTATACTAAAAAAAAAAAGAAAAATAGAGAACATATAAAAAATATGTAACACTAAATGACAAAATTTAGGGTGACATTTCAGCTGCTCTTGTATTACGATGTAAGCTAATTAAAATTTGACTGTTCTGTCTCTCTC
>VZTU01001205.1:0-15521 GCA_013400835.1 Zapornia atra
GATACAAGATTCATCTTCCTATGGGAAACAAAGAAGGTTTGAAATCAAGTGGAAAGTTTTATGAAGGAGAAAAAGGGGTATATACAACATTATAGGGTGAAAATCAGTTTTGGTTTTCTCTCAAGCTTTCTGGCAGAGTAAATAAAGAATATTTACCACATTTTGACTTAGTCTCACCCTTTTGATTGCACACAACTTTCCACACTGCATTAGCCATAAGAAGTTGATCTTGCCTGAGCATCAGTCCACTGCCTCCACACTTACAGCAGGGAAAAGCCCTTTCCGTTCAGCAGGACAGGAAGGGAGCAAACATCACCTTTGTACTTTCCTTTCTTTGGTGGTTTTTTTTAATATCTTCCTTCTAAATGAGTTTAAGTAAGAGTTACCCAGATAAGCACTCAGTCAAAAGTAATCAATAGCATGTAAATGCTCACCAAATACTCAGCCATCCTTTGGACTGTGAGGCACCAGGAGTCACTTGCCAAAGACTAGATAAAATTTACTATTTGACCTGAGCTTTGAGATCTCTTGGACAGGTGGCTGCTCTATTAAGATATTCCCATCTGGGGTATTAATGTGCAATTCAGCCATCTGCTTGCAGAACTGTTTCAGTGTGTATCCATTTCTACGCAGAGGGCTCTATCAGTGTACTACCGCGGGGTTCTGAGTGAACATGACAGCATTCAGGAAGTACAATTAACCATCACGTGCACGCAGTACTTCTGGCACGCTATAAAATCACCTCTGGAAAGCCATGGAAAAAGAGATGCAGGGCAGGCACAGAAGAAACACTTGGCTTCATTTTACTGTTCCAGACTAGCTATTTGGTCATTTTATTATACCTGAAAGCATGTGTGCACTGTAGCTGAGAAGCCTGTGAAGCCTGGCTGAATTTAAAACATAACCTGGGAGTTTCTGGTCATTTCCAAAATTAAAAAGAACCGCGTTAGTTGTAAAATGAGTCACCAAGGCAACAGCAAGGCCTGTGTTTAACTGAGGGCAACTGTATTTATCTGAATTGGTAGTTACTCTGATAACATTTTCATTTCACAACCTATGTGACACCATTATCAGGTACCAGGGCACTGCAATTGCTCAGTATCATAAAACAAACACACATGCCATTCTACAGAACAGCAGTACCGAGATAAAGAAACATATTTCTACGTACCAAAACATTCTAGGTGCCTGTTTAATACCTACATGGAAAAATTAAGAGACAAATACTTTTTTTATCCTGTTGTTCTTCGTAAGCACTAATTTGCAAATCTGATTTCAGTTTTTAAAACTTTACCCAGAGGACTTAAAAGGAGTGCTGGATGATCCGTTCTGGAAAAAAATTAAGCTGTCTCAACAGGGGCTTGAATACAGACCTGATATATTAGTTCTACAAAATATGGATCCAGCCGTCTCAAAGCTGGCACCAAGTTTTAGATCACTTGGTCTAAAACGTGGAGAAAAAGCAGGAATCCTGACACACTTCTTCATGACCAATAGAGCTCAATTCTAAGAGGTTTTCAGGAACAAAAAGGAGGTACATTGTCATAATTTCACATTGTTTCTATTAATGTTATTTGTAATTACAAAGAAAATCGAAGAACCTCAGATGCCTTTCTTCTGGTGGCCCCACAACAGATATATAACAAATCTGCAAGATGAGGCAGTATTTCTGTTTAAGAAAACTTCTGTATGAGGCTCTCAAAGTCCTTTATCAATAGCTGTAGTTATCTCTGCTTTACATCGGGGGAAAGTTAGGCAGAAGTATGTTAAAGATCTTATCCAAGCTGTCAGAGCTAAAATGGCCCACTTGGGTATGCTGACTCAGCTTTCTGCTGTGCAGCTACTGGACAATGCTGTTTTCATACAGGCCTCATTACACATGTTTTTTCAAGAGATAAAAGATAAAGATTAGCCGACTCTTCTGAAGTTCGTTTGTTGTATACTGCTTCATAATGAAATGCCAGCACATTGTCATAGCTCAGATCAAGTCCAAAGTCACGTTAAGTAGCAGGTACTGTATTACCGAAATGGCATCCGGAGTGTATAGAAGTGCACCTCAGGGAGGAGCACTCACTGGACAGAGCAAATAGAGATTGAGCTTACAGTATTTATAACATAAGGCAACAAAAATTATTTTAAATCTCTGTAGGTATGGCTGGAATCACCCTTGGATCATATAAATCAACAGGATGCCTAACTTCTAAGAGCAATTAAAATAGATTAATTACTTAGAAATGGTTATTCTGCATGCAAGCCCTCTGGAAAGTCTGTCACAAACATCACTAGGGCTCCCCCCTGCAGCTCCCTGGAGTCTGGTTAAGCAGCACTTCACCTTTTTCATTTTTCCCATGAGAAAAGGGGAATCTCTCACCTTTTGATGCTTCTGAAACCAGCAGAAGTATCCCAGCATGCCATGCGGCAGGGAGTATGCAGCCTTCCATGGTGCTTGACAGAACCATGTTCAATTTGTATTGTTCTACCACATGGTTAGATCAAGCACAAAGGAAAACCCCATGAACAGCCAGAGTCAGAGTTAGGCAGCGCCAAAGAGAGAAGAGCGTTGAGAGGAAGCAGCATGGAGAAGCACAAGCTGAAGGTTCACGGAGAGCTGCTCTCCACTCCACCCATGCAAAAAGGTGCTGGATACAAGAGGTCATCCTTTATGCTACAACTGCAGGAACACCCTGGAGCACAATCGGAGTTAGTGTACAAGAACAGAGCCCAGGCGAATTCAGAGACAGAACTAACATGACAGAAAATACTACCAAAGCACTGCAAAACCAGCTCCTTCCAGGAAGGATGTGCAGCTTCCACCAGGAATTGAATGCCCAGTCTGAACTGCTCTTTATTAGCTACTTACTCGCTCCCAGTGTCTCCTTTCAGTATAAATGTCACTTTGGTTTGCTCCATTTATTTAAATGCAAACTGAGAACTGCCGAGGCTCCCATTAATAATAGTAGACTCTGAGCTGATGGCCAAGCTCTGGCATTAAATGCTCCCCAAGCTCCCTTTGAGCTTGATTTCAGCTCACGGTGGCCTTTCATGCTGGTGGCACTTACACTGAGAGTCTGTAATTACAACTGCTTTTCCTTTTTTTCTTTCCAACTGCACTTTACAGCGAGGTAGCACACACAAACTACTGCACACATATTACGGCAAACAGGAATATTTTGCATTCTGTTTCTTGGCATAATATCTGTTGGGTTTTGGACATCATTTGCTGATGGAGGTGTTCTTTCTTTCTGACATGCTGGATTATTTCCAACAGCTTCTTGTAACTCATTGCTGCACCTTTGACATATAAAGGAGGGCATTCGGTTGTGGCTTGACTGCTCCCACCGAAATAAAACTCCCACTGACTTTAATGGCTGCAGAGCTACGCCAGTGGAGGATGCTTTTGAAAGTCTCATTTCAAATGGTCTTGCAGGCTTCGTGAAGGAGAGAGAAAGTGGCTGTCCTCTGCAACTGCTCAAAACATGTTGCTGGACTTCAGTGAAGGTCAATGCTTGTGCTTTTTTCAAAAATAAAAATCACTTTCCTTAGTAAGGAGTTTGCATTACCCAAAGAACAAAGTCAGCATCAAGCAGATTATTCATTGCCTACATGGAGAACAATGCAAGTACTTGAGCAGAGATGACAGATAATACAGCAAGGGACTCTGCTTCACCATTTTGCTATGAGCCAGCATTATTAAGCAGATAGTCAACACACAATTCCATGGGAACACCAGAAAAATAAGTTCAGTGTTAACTTAGTCACCTCACACAGTGGGTTTGTGTACAGCAATGCAGTAAGACAATTCGATTTACCGTCTTTACAGTCTAAGAATGAAACTAAAGCAGCTTTTTAGGAGAACCCAACACAATAATCCTTCAACTCCCCACAAGCTGCCAAAACACCCACAGTCCAGACTGATATAAAAATTAGATTATTAATTGTCTTTTGTAACTGACGCAACATGGGACAGAGAGGCATTAATTTTCTTCCATGATTTATTCAAAGTATGCATAACCCTGGAATCCACACCTCATTTCTTTAGAAATTACACCTCTAACTAGTGTTCACACCAATAATTTTGTATGGCTCTAACACAGAAAGATGCAGAGTTCCACATCCTTATTCCTACACTGGTTTAATAATGCAGCAACTCCGGCACATACTCTTCAACTACATTCATCCACAATACTTTGTTAAGCAATGGGAGGTAATAGTTCATACCTTCTAAAGAGTTGTATATTATACACTGGTTTTCAGTATGAAGTGAAATATCTATTATGAACTCTCTAATTTCAGTGTCAATGAACTCTTTCAGTCAGACTGGAAACAACTGCAGTCAGAGCCCTGCAAACGCCTTCCTGAGAAACCCCAAGAGAATATTTTGAACAAGTCTCTATTCCTCTGCTGCACTAATTAAACATCACTTACAAAACTGCCCAAGCTAATCATCAGCTACAATGAACAAGAGGTACCAGCACACAAAGAAAAGTCTGCCAAAACCCTAATTTATGTCCCTAGAATACATAAGAGGTAAAATACTCCACAGTCACATTCTGGCCTTCCTGCTTGTCACAAAATTGTGCAGAAACATAGTCCCCTCCTTTTAATTTTTTTCCTTGACACATAGAATAGGAAAAAATAACCTCAAAATCAGGAGAGCAATTAAATTGCATTTAAAAACCTATTCTGTAAGCCTTTGGATGTACATAAAACCATTCTGTGTAAATGTTTGCAAAAAAACCTCACCAAACTTGAAAAAGGAATGATCATATCTCAAGATAATTATCACTTTTCATTAAACCCCCCACACCCTTTAGATACACTTGTCATCCAAGCAGCAGTGTGTGGTTTGCTCTTAGTGTTAATTCACCTGGTGGAATCTGAGATCTGTTTGGTTATCGGTCACTGAACCCTCAGTTTGCTAAGAATTTGTAGAGGACTCTGTTTTTAACTGTCCCATCAAGCTGTAACACCTCAGAAGACCACTGCAGTCTCAGAATAGTCAGCTAAAAATTTATTGTCCAATTGCAGCTCAAACAATCTTCACTAGTTTTAGCTGACAAGCTCCCTTCATGTCAATGTCTCTCCAATTATTTTCTTTATCCTATTCAAGTGACCACTATACACACATAAAAGTGCTGACTCTGCATCTCTGCTTAATCTCAACACACACAATGGCAATGTGAGAGAACAAACTTTGTCCCACTGTATTTTTTGAGAGACCTGAGCTGTCTGTCATAATGAAGATCCCTCCAGAGGACAACTCAGATCTCAAGTGAGGAACCTATATTGCTCTTTACTCTGCCTCCATGGAGAATCTCGGACAACTCTGTTGTTTGGATGCCTAAGTGATACAGATGCATTTGCAAGTCAACATTTCTTCTCCCTCTTTTCATTGTCTCTTTACTGTACCCACAGATAAGAGTGTTGCCTGATAACAAAGCAGTTCAGATGTTTAGTTTTTTTGAAGACTACTTCAACTTAAAAATAAAATTATGCACAGCCTTAAAATGAACTTTTTACCTGGGACATGTTAATTTACTTTTTGCTAAAGACCATACTCTCTGCCAAACAGCCCCACCTGCTTGATGTTAAGCTTGTGCTCCCTTGAGTACAGTGGTTTCCACTCTGCCTACTTTCACCTACAGCAGGGCAGGAAACCTTTGGCATTGTGTCCCTTACAAGCTAGTGAAGGATTAGAGTAACTAATGCAAATGTTAGCATAAAGATCCAAATCTGCTATCAAAGATTTACAGAAAAGGGAGGGCTACAGCCCATATACAGTACAGCCAAGTTCCTTTGTTTCAACAGGAACATTTCTACAGTACATAGCACTTCAGCTATTAAACACAGCAGACGTGTTGTGCTCTAATGACTTTGACTTCAAAAACATTTCATGCAAACCAGAGCTCGAATGCACTCAGTTACAGTGTGCAGCGAAGATTTCAGGTTCATAATTATGAATTCAGTCTAGGATCTAATCCGCAGGTGATTTGTGCTGTTAGATGACCTTCCGTTCAGACAGAACTGTTCTTATCCACAACAGACACATATCCTTAATTTCTCTAGATTCAGAGTTTCCAGAGGTACATTTGCTGAACCTTTGTGTCTTTCAGCGAAAAAAAAAAGTAAACACCCCCAGCATCTAACTGAATAAACCCAAAACACAACACTCAAAAACCCCTCAGAAAGAAATGTGAATGCAGTTGATCCTCCAGTTGTCCAGACCATAGGCAATGTTTCATATTCCTTTCCTCTACTCAAAGGCCCTGGTGAGAAAACGTCCTGGAGTTTGGCCTCAGACACGACTTCCTGCAAAGGCCTAAAGCTCCCTGGGTGGGACTTCTAATCCCCACCACTGTCACTTCCAGCATGGACAAACCTACAAGCTGTTGGGGCCTGGTGCCTCCTCAGCACGCTAGCAAGGCAGACAAGCAGGGGGCTATCAGTGCTTTTCATCAAGCAGAAAATGCTAAGGGCAGGCATGAGAATAGAGGCTGTAAATGACTGTTTGCTTACTAAAAATGGATGGAATTTGAAAAGTTGTTATCAGTGTGATTGGCAAATTACAGGAACAACTGAGAGTATTTCAATCAGATGTCTTAGGTAAGATCTGGATTAAATTCACTTGCCTTTCATGAGTTTTGAACACTTGAGGAGCAGCAATACGCTGCAAAGAGCTCAGAGAAATTAAACAGTGTTTGCATGTTGCTAATGCAGAGAAGGGGATAACCAAGGGAGACCAAGGGACCAGATACATGTGAACTGCCGCTGGGACTGGACAAAAAGCCCTGATGTGCAGCCTGTGCTCTCCTGACTGGGAACACTCTATCCACTGCAGGTCTATGTTTCTAAGGCTGAAACAACACAGACAAGAAAGAAGGAAATTTCAGGCAATCACAAGCAATAGGAACTCTGTTCCAAAGTAGACAGGTAACCCAAGAAGGTGAGTATGTGGGAAGACAGAGGCTGGAAAAGACACAGGAAAACCAAAACCAGTAAGAAGTGGTTTTATAAAATGCCTTGTAAAATTGTGGGTAAACAAACAGAAACTACATTACACCTCGTAACATGAGAGATACAAAACTAGCCCTAAACGTGCAAGCTCTATGTACCACAGAGGATGGCTTTGATTTGGGCTGGGTTAACAAGCAACAGTGTCCAAAAAGGAGAGAATTGTGCTGGCAGATGGTTCATTGTCCTCCTCTGGTTATTTCCTGTGCTTTTGATTTGTACAGCACTATCTGGAACTGAAGCAACTAATTAAAGTCAGTTAGATATGATGAATGCCCCAATGTAAGAGAAAGCAGGGAGATGGGTTTACTTGATGGTATTTCAAATAGTAACCTTATTTCTAAGAATTAGAATATAAAGAGCTTTTGTGGCACAATGCTCACAGATATACATACCCTTTGATCATTATCAGATATGGTTTGTGTAGGTACAGCAGGTGGAACTTTCATTGCTTTTGAAATACATAATATACTGAAAAAACCAAACATATCATGGGGGGGAAAAGACATACAGCTGAATATAAGGGCAGCTCTCTGCAAAAGCTATTTCATACTCAGTGTCACACAGCAATCAAGGATCCTGCCAACTCTTGAAGTGACAATAAGCTACCACGGAGACAACACAATCTGCTCATAGATTCATTTTCCTTCCTCCTAAATCCCTGTGCTGCTTTAGAAAACAAAACTGCTGTGTAGTGAACTTAATCAAATGCTACTGGGCACAAGACTTTTGTTGTTGCTCCCCCCACCATTCCTGCTAAGAATGAGAGCCTCCAGTGACCTAAGGCTGGCAAGTACCATTGGAGCCTTGGGTGGTCTTAGTGGGCAGATGCAGCCAAAGAGAAAACGATCATCAGAATTTTACTATTGCCACTGAAAATGACAGTATTCCTCCTTTCTAAACAGGAGAGAGAGAGAATTAGTCACAGCCTGTTCCTCCAATTCCTCTTTCAAGAAAACCCTTTTTTTAGTCTCAGATTCTATAGCTGTAGGGAGAGAGTTGAGCGAGGGCGGGAGGGGGGTATTATTATTTTGGTGCACTGCATTAAATGGAAGGCAGAAAAACACAGGAAATAGCATCTACTGCAATCTGAGGCTTAAGCATATTCAACAGTATTTTCAACAGCTTTGCCTGTCTCGCAGCCCCAGGCAAAAACATGCCCCTTTCCCTGCTGTTCCTTCATTTCATGCTATAATGCTTCCAATTCTCCTTCTAAAAAGAATTATGTACATTATCTACCTGTTGCACAGAATCTCCTTCCTATGCCTACTTATAACCTTTGCAGATGTTGCTCCATCATGATCAGTAAAAGTTTGAGCCATTTGGTTCAAGGAGGAAACAGCATCTGGGAATAGTGCTTCAAAGGCAAATTGAAATAAAAGGCAAGTTCTTGCTAAATACTATCCAAAAGGATGATGGGGAGTTGGAATGAAAACTGAACGATGCAATACACAGAATGAAGTTTTCTAGATTTGATTTTTTCCCTATGCCGCATAGTTTTGTCTTCACTGTTTCATTTAATTAATCAAATACAGTTCTATTTAGCCCACCTGCATCTCTGAATGTGTCCTCTTGACATTACCTTCTTGATGTTCCTCTACTATTTCAGACTGATGAAACTTCAAACATCTCAGTTTTTCTTCCCCATACCTGATAACCACTCTTCTGTCCTATCCTTGCACAGAATGCACTTCCCTTTCTTCTCTTCATTTACTGAACAATCACATTTTTTCTTATGCCAGGTCCTTCATGACAGTTCCCTTTATGATACTTCATAGAATCCAAATGGATGTGGAAAATGTGGAATTTTATGAATTCATAAAAAAATGCTCCTTTCCCCAAAGTCAGAGTATCAAGAATGGGGGAGAGAATCGGAAGACTGTGAGAAAACTTGTGAGTTCAGATAATGACAGTTTAAAAGTTAAGACAAAAGCCATGCAAGCAGAGCACACCAAGGAGTTCCTTTCCCACTCCCCAGGACAGCCAGGCTCTGTCACATGTAATGGTGACTTGGGAAGACAAATGCCATCACTCTGAATGTCCTCCCTTTCTTCCTCCTTCCCCCGGCCTTATCTGCTGCACATAATGTCATATGGCCTGGGACATCCCTTTGGTCTTGGGGATCAGCTGTGTCCCCTCCAACTCTTTGTGCACCCAGCCTGCTCGCTGGTGGGGTGAGGAGCAGCAAAGGCCTTGGCTCTGTGTGAGCACTGCTGAACAGGAAGGAAACCATCCCTCTGTTGCCAGCACCGTTTCCAGCACAAATCCAAAGCAGAGCCCTGTACTAGGTACTGGCAAGGAAATTAACTCCATCCCAGCCAAAATCAGCACACCGGGTCAGGATAAGATCCCTCGCACTTAACTAACCTCTCATATTCACAAAGCCATCTTTCTGCCCCTTGGCATGTACCAAACGTATTAAACAAACTACATGATCCTGAAACCAGAACCCTCTGAGAAGAGAGATGAGCATTTACAATATGTTTTAAAATAAAAAATTTTTAAAACAAAACATTTTAAAAATATGTTTTAAAATAAAAATTCTTTTTTCATGCACTGAGCAAAAGATGTAAAAACTAGACAGAGAGATCCCACAGCAAGCAAGAACCCTGACAAGTTCCTAAGCACTGCCATCCAAGTGGGATTGCACAGACTCATCCCTGGATAACACTGCTCAACAGTCTGGCTTTGAGTGATGAAGATTCATACCTTATGGACTTTTCTGCACAGAGACATGCTGCATTAAATCCTGGGATGAAACATATTCCTCAAAATGAAAACATGGAAAATTCTTGCTAAATGCCAAGTCTGAAGCAGCCATGATTCAAAGGGACAACGTGAGCAGAACAGGTGCCAAGGATGCCTGTTCTCTGGATTGATTTACAAACTAAGATTCTTCTGAACCATTAGACGTACCCCCTGTCTCTTGTGAGCAGACAGTGAGTCGACTTCAATGTATGTCATCGCCATCTGGAAACTCTACAGGCAAGGAAATCTTCTCTATTGAGCTTTTGAATAAAATTAGTTTTCATCCAGCTGAAATCTTTGTTGTGAAGCTATACAATCCCTGCTCTCCTCCTTCATAAGTCAAGTTTATGCTTTCTTCATGTGGTTTTAATATACTCGTAGAGCTGGAGACCAAGGGAAAAAAAGCCTAATGCCTCAAGAAAAGGACACCCAAGATAAGAACTCACACAAAATATTATTCTCAACGTCACCAGGTACTGTGTCCTGCATTCTTACTCTTCTTAGCTACGAGCTTTCATAAACAATATCAGATGGTGTTTGCCTTATCCAACAGCCTGCACCATTGTTCAAGACATGCATGCATATACATAACATTAATTTTGTTAGCCTATTAATAAAAGCAGAAGAAAATAACAATGGCAAATTTGGTACAGATTTATAATTATCTGTGCAGTCTCCTTTCTAAATTATATGTATGCATTTTCATTTCTAGTTTCTTTAAATATGAATATTACTGAATAATTATCTTGTTACTATGATGGACACAATCCAAAATCCTAGATAAAAGTATCTCATAATTTCAGTTCTGGTCATAAATTTTGTGGCTTGAGTCACAAGTGATTGAAGACTAACAAGCATGCCCAAGAAAAACTGAGTGCAAATGAAGTTTTCTTTGCTGTATTTTCCCCATAAAGAGAAGGTTTAGCTCAGCATATTGCTCACAGAGATACACAAAGCACAACGGCTTGTTTTGGGCTGCTGCCATTCAGTTTCATGCTGCATCTCCATCTAGAGTCATTAATCTTTTACCACCAGGAACACAATTAATCATGTTGGAGGTTTTTTTTTCAGAGGAAAAAGACAAAAATCATAGTAATTTTTATAGAAAACACTGCAAGGTACTCCATCAATAACTTATGTTTCTTCTCAGCACACACATTAATAGATTTACTCGGTGAAACCTGCTTGTCTTTACAATATACAAAAATGCAGTAATCTAAAATACATATAACCAATGGAAAAAAACACATGAAGAAGCAGTCTGCTTAGTTGTACTGTGTAAAGCAATAAATGTCCTTTTACTGATAGGTGGACCATAAATCAACAACGGATAGGGTTGAGAAAAAGGTGTTTACGTTATTTGAGAGGTTATTCTCAGGTGGAAATATTTTTCAGTCTACCACAGAACACACAAATCTGCCTAAACTATGATGCAAGTTTTGATTAAAACTTATTAAAACCAAACATCTTACTGAAGTTGATGGCAGATTTACTTGAATTAGTGGATGTTATTTGTTGACATAAAAAAACCCAACAAAAAAGAAAATAAATGAAAGTATGTGAATTGATGCTGTCCCCTCACCCCCAGCTTCTTTTCCATCCTAGATCAGAAATGCCCACTGCCAGTTGTAGAAAAATCTCACTCAGCCTTTTAGGTCTGAGAACTTGAGATCAGCTCCCATTAAAGTCAACAAGAGTTCTGCTTGAATACAAACAATGATTCATCCACCTTCCACCCCTTCAAAACATGGCATTTGCTACATGGATTTATATACATCTTCATTGTTTTCCTTAGGTATTTTGCAACCTAGCAATTCTTTAAAATTAAATGTCACAAGCTTTTCTCTTTTCTTTGTTTTTAAGTGACACACAGAAGACAGCTAGAGACTGCTTTTTTTTTCTTTCTCTTTTTTAATCCATAAGGTAATTGGCTTTCTGGAGAACTAACAGAATTTTCCAAATTTAATTTTAAAAGATGCTCCATAATATCCATTATAGCAAACACTGTCCTGCAGATTCGATTAGTAGGCTCTCTGGACCTGCTTATTTCTGAATTGAAAGTGCAGTACAGCCTGGATAAATGAATTACCTGAGCAGCGGAACTTCTTGCTCTTGATCTGGCTGATTCGTTTGTTGGCAAGGCGACGCGGATTGCTGCATCGAGCGCCGCTGGTCTCTATCGGATTATCCTGCAGGTAATCAGCCAGCCACTTCAAATGGCAGTCGCACACAAATGGATTCTGAGCTAAATGTCTGCGAGAAGGATGGGATGTTTAATCAGAAGTGACCTGTGACACTGTACTCCATCACTGTTTTTCACAAACGCAAACCTGAAGAGTAGAGTAATTGAATAAGCTTCCAAAAACCCAGGCCTGGCAGAAACCACACAGAGCTGCACATGAATGGGAGAATTCTGTGAGCTATCACATTTCATAGCTCATTAAGACTGCTGCAAGTCTTTTCACAGAGGAAACAAAAATTAAGATAAAGCCTGCTTTAAAGGACACAGACCTCCTGTCCAAGGTTTTCTCCTGAGAGCTTGATGCCCCCTCTTTTGAGAGAAATGCACCTTTTTAGACTCATCTGACCAAATATCATTTTGTATTCTGGCTTAAAAGAAATTTCATTAGCAAACACTGTTTCCTAGGGATCAAAATGTAAATTAGAAAAGTCCTTGGATCTGCAGGAAAACCAGAAGAGATACAGAGATCTTTTCTCCAAAGTTAAATTGCTATTTGCATATACTCATAATTTGCAACAGTATTCTCTTACATGTATTTGTTTCCTGGACCAAAAAGTTTTACTTTTGAGGCTGAACTGTTGATGCAAGGTAGAATTTGACTCTATCATTCATCAAGATTTGCACAGCATATTTCCTACACAATTGGAAATAGGTATTATAGCATTGATTTTATCTGGATATTTAGACTTTGTTAACAAAAATCTGCTGGAGTATGTTAGAGAGAAACACCATTCCTTTGCCTCAATGATTCATTCCATTTGACAAAGATGAGCACTGCATCAGGAAAGTTTGTCAGGTCTTTCTCAGAACCTGATTCTAATCTCAGTTAAGTTAACTTGTACCACTCACTCTTACTTCTAAGGGAGTAGGACACAACTCTTCAATAACTGCCAAGACAGTTAAAAAAGACAGACATTTAAATTTGGTTTGGACAGAGGTATAAAGTTATCCCCTCACAAGAACTCTGCTCTGTTCCCGTGTGTTTTCCACCTGTAGGAACTTCATTTCTTTTCTGTTTGCAGTTATATTTATGAACTGTCACTTAACAGAGTAGGTATAAAATACAACAAGGTAAGGGCTGCTGAGGAATAGGAAGTGAAGGCATACATAGCAGAAAGTGCCTGAGGACACTAAAGATTACTGTTGTAGTAGAGCTGTTCATGGTGTGAAAGGTCCAAAGAACAAACAAGGATATAGAGACAGGATATGGGACTGGTTTTGTAGCTCTACAAAAAGGCAGAAAACGGCAATCACTTGGAGTACTAAAAATGGGAGACTGAATCAAAGTATTTAATGAAGAAGTGTCTCTGTGTGAAGCAAGAAGTCCATTCTAAGTAACAACCACCAGTAGTGCCAATGAAACCCCATGGAAACCGAACAGATTTTTTAGTATCTTGATGTTGCCTGTTGTTTAACTTAAAAAACCCTATGTACCTCAATAAACAAACCTTCCCTGTTGCCCCTGTTTACACATATATCTATGGACATATACAGCATGTTGCAGCAGAAGACAGCACAGGGAGGAGAGCAGGAGCAGGGTGGGCTGCACATGATTATTCCAGTGCCATAATGATTTGGAGCAGTACATACTGGCCAGGTGTCTGCTGGAAATTCAGTTTGTGCTTGTGGCAGCTTGAGGAGGTAGCAGGTAGCCTGCTGCTAGAAATCACCTCTATTAGTTCATTTTTACATGAATTAACACGTTTATAAAACTAATTTGACCAATACATTACCAGTATTAAAAAATATATATGTACATATACATTTGCAGTACTACAGTATATGCATGCATATGTATCTATAAACTGCATATAAAGTCCAGTATGTACATACATACACATAAGTATTTTAATACTGGAAAAGGATATACTTACATGCTACATAAACACAGAAGTCTTATATCTACATATGCACACACACATATAAACACAGACAATATTGGGTGAGTGGGCTTGTTATTCATTTGTATCAGGCTGCCAACTCCAGCTCTGAATGCACTATTTACCTTACTATCTTACTCCTACTGCTTTAGGATGAAACCTTCTCTAAAATATTGAATAATTTCTATACTTTTGCTTCCAATTTTGCTTCCAATCCCTTTCTCCTACCCAAGGCTTCCAAGTCAAAGACAGAAAATGTTTAGTTGATTTTCTTAATGGGTCAAATAATAAAATGTATAATTTCCCTTAAGTGGAATGACAGGTCAAATATGGTTTCAGAAGTCCCCAACTGTTCAGCAGTACTCAGACCCAGTAAGGAGAGATACCAACTCCCAACTAGCACATTAAAAATTATTAGGCAATGGTTTTAATAGAAACTGCTGTTCATGAATTGTACGGGGTCAAATTTACATACTATCTTCCCTACAAACAGTATGAATGAATTACTCTGGGAGCTTAATACACTTATGACATTTACGTCCTCATTGGCAGGCTGCACTGGTAGCTGGCTGTGCTGATTTTATGCAATACTACTGTTATTTCTGTCAGAAAAGGAGGGGTTACTCCTGTGGGGTCTCTTCCAAATTGTCTTAATGTCAGATGTAAAGCCTTTGCAAAGACAGGCAACATCTTTGGGGGAAAAAGAGTGAGCTGTCATTTATGATGTGCTTGCATACTCACAGAGTCTGGATCGATCGGAGAGGTGAAAAGAGCCCCTTGCTGATGGTCTGCAGCTTGTTGTCATAAAGAGATAGCAGTTTGAGATTATGCAGACCTTGGAACGTGTTTACCCTCAGGCAGTTGATCTTATTGGCATTGAGAAGCCTGAAAACAGAGGAAAGGTTTATAATTCATTAATCTTGCAATAATCAAATAAATAACTTTGGGGTTAAATCTAAAAGAAAATAAAAAATTAACCCAGTCACCAAAGCCAGCCCACACTGAAAGGTCTTCAATTGCCTGTTACATTAAAAAGGTGAAAAACCCACAGTCAACATTAGCACCATCAGAGCTGGGGAATATATAGGCATATAACAGAACTAGCATCTTAAAATACTCAAATGATATTGACAAGGCTGAGAAAAATGGTGCATTGCAAACAGTGTAGGCTGTTGACTCCATTTTCTTGGCCATGAAATTCTACTTTGTCAGTGAGTTTGAAAGGCCTTAATATTGCAACAATGTGTCTCTCTGAGGCATCACACTAATACTGAAGCAGAAGACAAGTGTGTGTGTGTAGGTAAAAAGGAAAAGACACCTCTTACAGCACAGAGACCTTCCCTTTTCAACAAAGTCCACGTACACCCCTACAGACAACAGGGCAACCTACCAGGGAAGAAACACATGCTTTTCTCTTGTTTCAAAACCCGACTTCAGAGGTGCTGCCTCTGCACAGAACCCTGCCTCTGCATTGCTGAAATCTTTGGAACATCATACACTCATCACAGCTCTCTGCTCCTACTGTCATTTTGGCAGAGCCTCATTACTGCAGTAAACAGCTACAGTAATTGTGATATGTAAAAGATGGACACACACTTGAGTAGAGTCCTTTTCTCAAGGGGAACAGGAATCACAGAATC